>WURV02164805.1:0-15094 GCA_011762755.2 Epimenia babai
AGGGGATATAACAGGAAAAAAGGTGAAGGGATATAGTGGGATGGAAATTGTGATCTTAAGTACTGAGGATATACTGGAAAGGGATATATTGGGAGGACCCCCATATAATGATACTTGTCGCCGATAAGGGACAGGTCGCATCTGGATATGTTTCTTTCCAATTAAAAGAGAATGCCTTTCAAATTACGTATTAAAGAATTTTTGGGATTCGGGAGTCCTGAATATCTCTGATAAAATTTATCGTGTTTAACATAATCTATTCTGGCACGCTTGTGGTAATCTTCGCATTCTTTGCTTAAGATCTTTGTTCATCTCTTATGCCGATGACTGACGTTCGTATCCTTGGCGTTATTTTCGATAACCAGGTGTATCTCTCGAGACCCACATTAACGGTACCGCTCGTACCTGATACATGTACATCACCTACGTGCCAACACACTGCCACCCACAGCATTATTCACTCACTACTCATTTCTCGTTTAGACTACTGACACTCAGTACTCATCGGCCTTCCCAAATATCTACAAAAGTAGCTTCAGTTAGTAGAAAAGGCTGCTTCTAGATGAATTTTGTCGTTTCACTTCACAACTCCAACAATTTCATTGGCTGCCAGACACCGAGCGTGTCATAATACGACGTCTACCTATATACTCACGTAGTGCTATCAACCCACTCTTTCTTTGGGGTCTTCTGAACAATTGTTTGCTAAAGACTTTCACCGTCAACGTATTCCACCACTCGGTGAAGTTTGTCACGTCTGGTTTTACCCACTGCAACAACCTTTCTCTTGCTATAATAACGTCCACGCTCTCAGCATTCAAGCGAAAGTTTAAAAACACCTCTTCACGTCGGCGTATACAGAATTTTTCATTCTATTTTTCAGACGCTCATCGCATGTTTGATCTACCACTGTTACAAAAGCATGGAACCAGTTACCAACAGACCTTCGTAAATTACACGACAGGAAACTCTTCCAATCACAGTTAAAACCTATCTTTTTAGCAGAAAATTCAATTAACTCATGCTATTAACTCATTTTATTAACGTATATTCACATTTATATTTTTCGTATTTATTCCGTTACAATGCGATATTACAATATTTCATCCATACATTGCATGTGGGATTTACTCTCTCTATCATTGACTGTGTCTCTTAACATTGTATGTGTATCAGTATATATTTTATCAATTTTGATGTTTTTATGTATGCATGTGTATTTATATTTCTAGATTCTAAAGTACATAGTGTATCGTAGTCTACTGTTTGTATTAATTATTCTAAAGTGTCTTCTGTCGTACTTCAGTGTTACAAAGGAGCACTATAAAATATATGTATTATTATTATTACAAGCAGATAGTATTATTTTAATTAAAACGTTCAACAATTTTTTTCACTATCGTATGTTTATTTAACCACAACATATATCATTTTTCACAGCCGCAGACACATCAATGGCCACAATTCAAGAGAAAGCGAGGTCGCTAGGTAGTCTCCCTCCCTTCTGGATCTCCACAATCTGGGTTTTGTTCTGATTAACAGTCAGGCTCATGCAGTCACAATGTACTTCGAGATCGTCCAGAAGCGATAGCAGTCCTAATCTCCGGGTCATCATACAATAATATGCATATACCGTATATACTCACTTACAAGACGACCTTCAAAGTGGGGGGTCGTCTTCTAAGTGAGACTATAATTATTTCAAACCACATCGTCGTTCGCAGGCGCCAGGCAGCGTTTCGCATGATAGACAGGTCTGCGTATAACATAGCGGTTTAATAGGGTGTGTTGTGTTTACTGTATATACGGTCAAAGATCGTCTATTGCGCCTTTTTGATGTCGTATGTTTTTGTTATTGTCTTTATTCTTGAAAAATTGTTCTCTTTTTCACTTTTTATCTACTAACGACGAAAACGACAACGCGTGGGACAGTCGCAATTAGATTTATTTACATTTCCAGTACTGTATTATGAATAAAAGTTCGCCTCGTCTTATAAAGGGGTCAACGCTAAAATTGACTTTAGTGTTTCTTAAGTCAGGGGGTCGTCTTATAAGTGAGTATATACGGTACGTTTGTCATCACTGACACTGAGCCCATACATTCTTCTGAGTAAATGTCCATGTATATTGTTTATAAACTGGGGGTCGTGGGTTCGAGTCCCATCAGGGGTATAGGTTTTTCCTGTGCATTTCTCTCAAATAAACAAGTAAATATCATTCATTTTTTGTCATTTTCACCAAGCCGCGTGCTTTTGATACTTTATTGTTTTGTATATGTTGTGTTACTGATACCAAATTATTTGCGAACCTTTCTTCTTATTTCCGATTACATATCACCGTGTAATATCTATTTTACAACTTGTTTTACAAAATCGTCGATATCAATGGCGCACACTCCCCGTCTTACGGATATGCTCAATAGAGAGCCATTAAAAGTATCGTGTCACTTATCATTTGACGTATATATTGCATCATTGTTCGTTTTCGTATACCGTATTTTCTGGACTTTAAAATTTTATCTTTTTTTCGCGTGTACTGTATTTTCTTAATATTTTAAATTAAGTTTTCGAAAAAATATCATTATTTTTCTACCTGATGGACGATCATCGAGATGTTCTGAATTTAATCCACCGATTTAGTCTACATTCAAAACAGCACACGCCTCGTCGTATCTATACCAGATGTACATACCTTAGGAAGCTTGTGAGGGTCAGGGGTTACAGTAGTGGCAGGGTCAGCCATCTTTACTCGGAGCGTGCGATAACTAGAAGTATTAAGATCAAAGAAACGTATTCGTTGAAGGTGAAACAATTACTGCGTCGCGCACGTTATAAACCTTTTCTTAACTGGGTCCATCCGGATGCTGACAAGCGGATAAAATACAACGGAATTGGACACTCACTCTTATCTCATCCGGTCGTACATCCATATCGGATGCGACATTCAATCTCTGATTCATATCTATTATGTCGACATTTGTCATTATCATCTAGAACTTGTATCGTTATCGTATCTTCCCAGACAATCTAATTTAATACAGTGCCGATTTTATTCAAATTAACTACCATGCCACCCTCTATTACTATAATTCGTTAAGAATATATAATTTTTAAGGAATGGAAGCTGGTAGTTTGCGAAATCTCGCAATCTACCTACAATGACCGGGAAAACCGCCCGTTTTATTCCTGAGATAAAACTTTTTGTTGGTTAAAATAGAACGTTGTACAAAATAATAGTCGATGTGTCGCGAAATTTCGAATATTTTAATGTTATCGGATCGTTTGTTACGGTAAATGAGAGCCAAACACGTATATAATGCCATATTGTATGTATCTATTTGCAAATTATTTTGATTATCGCAACGGAAATGAGCCGTCGAACCTTCTCGATAAAGAAGACCGGAACCTGACAAGGATATTGGATAATTTACGCGATTGGACCGGATGAGTTACATCCCTTTGGGAATATTTATAACGCGATCTTCACTCTCTGCTATCATTCTCTCATCCGTGGCTGAACAACCGAATTCCGACAAACGTTTTAATTCTTCTAATTCAAGGTGAGCACTATTATTGCGACGATCTATTGCTATGTTTTAGTATATCAATGTAGGTGCATTTGGTAAAATAGTCGTGTGTGTACTTTCATAGCAAGAATGGGCGCGCGTATAATTATTCGCTAGTGTACAAGAAAATTAAAACGCGAACATAAAGCATCGACACTCTCCACACCAGAACTTTCACCGTCAACTTACGATCCTGACTGCTTGGGTCGAAAGAGAGTAGCCCATCTCTCCATAGTCTCGACGATAACATACATATACCGTATATACTCGCTTATAAGGCGACTCACTTATAAGACGACCCACCGACTTTAGAAACAGATCAATTTTAGCGTTGACCCGTTTAAAAGACGAAACGAACTTTTATTCATAATACAGTACGGAGAATGTAAATAAATCTAATTGCGACTGTCCCACGCGTTGTCGTCTTCGTCGTTAGTAGATAAAAAGTGAAAAAGAGAACAATTTTTCAAGAATAAACATAATTACAAAAACATAGGACATCAAAAGGGCGCAATAGACGATCTTTGACTGTATATACAGTAGAAACAAAACACGCTATCCAACCGCTATGTTATACGCAGACCTGTCTATCATGCGAAACGCTACCTGGCGCCTGCGAACGACGATGTGGTTTGAAATAATTATAGTCTCAATTTGAATCTAGGTTTTTGGTGAAAAAAGGTCGTCTTGTAAGTGAGCATATACGGTATGTGGTATGATGATTTGTTATACCAACGAACAAATATGAATTTACTGAACGTTATATTGCTGTTTCGAACATTACTTCTTGTGTGGACATTATTGTTAGCGATAGGAAATTTTCCCCCGGTCTCTTCCTGCCTTTCTCCTTTTATGCTTCCCTCCCTACCTCCCAACTTCTTTGCTTCCATCTCTGATAAACTAAATAAGCTAACACCCGCACAGTGAGTGCACGAAAACACCCTCGATACACGTGGAGAATCCGTACGTTTATGGATAAATCAACCAATCACCACACCAACAGTTTTTTATTGTCGATGTGCTGCTGCATTCGCGTTGCCTATCGAACTTTTGCAGGCAACCATGAACCTATTAATAAATTATAAATTTTACAGTAGGGAACAATCGACCAGTAGCGTATCGCAATACTCAATGGGTCAAATATTATATCGGCCGACGTACACGTTTACAGTTTCAATGTGTATGCGACGACTCAATTTGACGTATGGAAATGTGGATATCGCGCAGCAGGCGTGCACAGTATATCGCTAAAACTAGGTCAACCATGTCGCGTATTCATGAATGTTTGGGCCGCGATTCACAGTGCAGCAAAAACGATTACGGCAAATGCAAAATGTCGCTCTCTCTGAGTTTTTTTTACGCCCACAAAGGCGATAAAAGTAGACTATAGAGTAAAAGTAGTATTTTTAGCTGTAGTTAGTTTATGCCGACTTTAGCGATCAAATATGTGGACATTGTGATTAACACGATAGACGGATTTGAGGAATTCAATGTGGTAGAAAAACTCCCAGGAAAAAACCGAGCTAGATCTGACAAATACTCTTCAATTCACACAGGTAGTTTAGAACTTTCGAATACAGTACTCCGTACTTGGTTCTTCGGCTATTACTACTTTCCATAGAAAAAGAAAACCGCGCTTATCAACATTCTCTCTTTGATCGATACTTAAAAGTTTTTGCGACGGAAAGTAATTACTACCGTTAATTGGTTAATAAATTTTCCAAAAGAGATGCCCTTCGTTTGCGGACGTCTATAAAGATGTAAACGAGGCTATTCATTGGTCCACGTTGGATACTTCCGAATGACGTCAATCGTCTGGGAAGTGATTCCCACGACTGATAAAATTATGTCATATTATAGCTGATACCATTAAATTGTGAATGCGTGGTATCTTTCTATAGCATAACCGCCATTTGCTACTACAAGTATTAATCATAATATAAGTTATGAAATAAGCTCAAGTGTAAATTCTTTGCTACAATCATCGAAGATTGTTGTTCTTGCACGGACTCGTCGTGAGCTCTAGCATGTTTTCGTGTTATTGTACATTCCATCACAGAAGAACTTGAGCACATCGACAGATCGTCAACAAACTGAACTAAATCCGTTCACTTTCCGGAGTGAACCAATTCTACGCGCGGTTCATTTTGAAGGTTCGATTTCGATGACTAAGTTGTGAATGAGTATTAAACAAAATTATAGTCATGGTCGTCGTCATTAATATATATATATTTAGACATAAAATGTAAATATGTAAAGTTAATAGAGCTATTCGTATGTTTTTCTTTGTGTCGAGTCTAATAGACATTTGTATGAACCGAGTTGTTTTAACGACATCGCGTAAAAATTCCACTATTTAATATTTATTATTGTAGAGTTTCCTGTAATTCCGGTGAGTAGAATGGACGCTGCTAAGGTCGACACCCGGCCCATGCAAAGTGACGACATCGTCGGGGTACGGCGCCTATTGAGGGAGTCTTTTTTCGTCGATGAACCACTTTGCGCATTTCTTCGCTCCAAAAATCCGAATGAGTTTTCGACGCCATTTGTAGATGACGTGATTGCAGCGAGTGCAAGGGACTTAATTTCGGTAGTCTCTGTACGGCGCGATTCAGGGGACATTATCGGATGCAGGCTCAGTAGCATAGAAACGCCGACGTATTTTTGGAGGTCATTTGCTTCCGCCGAAAGGTCACCTCACCAAAAAATCATTGGCAGATTTTTACACAAGTTGGAAAATAAAGTCGATGTTTTCACAAAATATAATGTGGACAAATGCACACAGCTAGAAATGTTAACGGTCCACCCACGATATCGCGGTATGGGCGTGGCGAAAAAAATGGCCGAAGAAAGTTTAAAATTGGCTCGTGCAAAAGGGATTCGTGTTGCGAAAACGGTAGTGACAAATAGGATAACAATACAAATGTACGACGAGTTAAAATTTGACAGACTCAATGAGATACGTTACGACGAATACAGGGACGATAACGGCGCTGTTGTGTTCGATGACATGGGAGATAACTACGTCGCGGTGTTATTTGCGAAGTATTTGGAATAAAATGGAGTAGATAATGTGTGAACGTTATATTTCTACATTCTAGTCCAACAGTAAGTATTCCATCGCCACTAATTTTTTTTCTGGCATATCTTTTACGGTATTACAGTGCTATATTGCACTAATAATCGCGTAATTTTGTGAGGAGGTAACTCAAATTACACGCAATAATATCACCCGTCCCTGACTGGACACGTGCTTCTTGAAGCAATCGATTTTCTCGGCTACCATGTTTACAGAATACGTCTGTCAGAGCTTACCAGTAACCTAGAATATACGCGCACAATGTAACCTCTGTTATCGCGCTTCCTTCCGGTGATCGGTTTAACGCAGGAGATGACAATAATTAACATTGTTTTTAATATTGAAATGTTGCGTTAACTGATTCGCTCAGTCGATTTTGACGTAACCACTATGAGTGACCGTCTGTTTACGGTGGGCGTCATTTTGTTCCCGGAGCACATGTTCTCGCTTTTTATTAGTCTGATATTATTAAGTTTATACAAGTGTGAAATCACCACTAGACATTGCAGTACTTCCCAAATTGCACATAACTTTATTAGTTTATGTTTTAGCCAGTAACATTGTAAAGTGTCGTACACATCATCTTGTCATTATTGACCAAGGGATAATTCAGCATATGTGCTTATGTTCTCGCTTCTCATTGGCCATACAAACGTATGACACAAGGCCGCGTGCACATACCGCGTGTTTGCAGCAAGTGTACGGCCGGCGGCCACCCAAGGGAGTAATCTTACGTTTGTTGTCAAGTCAATGGACTGCGTCAACTCGATAATCTAACTGCCGACAGACCTAGGTGGTCTAACCAGATACAGTTGGATTGATGTAAGCAAATTCACATGACGTAATACGATATTTATGAGTAACTTTATATATTGTAGGAACAATAAAAAATAAGTGTATTGAGAAGTTCACATTTTTTGTGCAGGCTTCAGGACGCAATGAGCTATGGCTTTTAAATAACTCAAACAGTCTCTCACCCCGATCTCACTCTGAATGGCCATAGGTTTAGCATTTATTTTCGTGTAAATACTATTCTTCGGCGTCCCCGTTAGTCGAAGTATGCGCTCCTGTATTTTAATCTTGTCATTGCTTATTTGGATAATCATGGTTATAAATTATAAATTGCCAGATATTACAATGAGGCGTGGCGATATCTGCTCGGGTAACGTAATCCGATACGCCATGTTTACTACATTAAAAATATCCAGACACTTCACTTGCAGAACTACATTCCATCGTATTTTACGTGACCTAATTTTTACGCCGCCCCTGAACTAATAAGATCTAATATGCAGCCGCTCCGAGCTAACTCGAACGTGCCATCGGGTACGTCGACGCTGCGGACGTCGGTGCGACGTCGTGTCGGACACAAATCCGACGTCGAATTCGATTAGCGAAATAAACAGGTCGAGCGACGAAGCAAGACGTTACTTTGTTGCTGACAGACAACGCGCGGATCGATAGCCGCGCGTGTAATGTACGCTTTCCGTTAGTATAAGTCGAGAGATCGCATGAACCGCTCGCGTGGAATGCTGCCGATGTATATATCCGTATCCGTTGTTTGTGCCCGCCAATGTACACTGATATTCGAGCGATGAACTTGTAGCGCCGCACATCCTCGTCTTCGCGTTTCATGCATTCATAATTTTACATGCTCAGTGCGTGCTCGACTCTCCAGATAATGTGAGTAGCTCTAAAGTACTTTGTAGACTGTTAAACCACGCTATACTTATAGCGGGTTATCGTTGAATGGCACTTTCAGGGCTATCTTGGCAATCGATTTATCTGTCACAAGACAACGCACACGCAACATACACACGGACGTACATACATATATTTAATTAGAGATTATTTTATTAAGGATATCAACTAAGAATAAGTCTAGAGTACATTTCGAACGTTAAATGAGTTGCGAATGACGATGCTACGTACACCAATAAAGTTTTAAGACGCTTTGAGCGGATAGGCCTATACCTAGTGTTTTAGGCGAATTTTCTGCTCCCCCCCCCCCCATGTAAGTGGCTCGGTTGAGAAAGTGGAGAAAGGGGAGGGAGGAGAGGAAGAAAGAGAGAGAGAGAGGGGGGAGAGAGGGAGAGAGGGAGAGAGGGAGGGAGAGAGAGAGAACGAGAGAGGGAGAGAGGGGGAGAGGGAGAGAGGGGGCACGGAGAAAGGAGAGACGCAGAGACGCGCACAATATTGCAAGCCACCTTAATTCGGTCTTGGTCCGGACGACGGTTGAAATTGTAAAATAGTATCAGAATGAACGCCTTGGTACTAATCCTATACGCCCTGGAGATTTCGAGGCATTTTGACATCAACTCTCCGTATCATATATACACTCACTCCACGCATCTTCTGAACGTATGCAGCCAGTATAACGTATTTATTTTGCTCTAGTGTCGACGAACTATAATTAAACCAATAGCTTATACATTGCTCATCAATTATAGTAGCCGCGTTTCTAAGGGTATCGCTCGATTCGTGCGTTTCCATCGTATCTATAGCTGCAGTATGATTTCCCCAACCCCGAACTTCACATTGTTTCGTAGTTGAAATGACGCACTGCGGGTGTATACATCAATTTTACGGGGTCGAAGATAAAATATTGAAATTAAATCTGTACTTTCGTGATATATATCGTAAACGTGTATGGATTACTACTATGACGGGGTCTCCGGGAGTGTTATTCCTATATCTCGAAGATTTGAAGAACCTTGTTTTTGTTTTTGGTTAACTAAGTCTTGGTTTTTATGCACCCACCCATCCATCCACCACTCAACTCACCCACCCACCCATCCAACTATCAATCCATCCGTCCATCCACCCACCCAACTGCCTGCTCGCCGACACACCCATCCATCCTAAACACGTGTAATATTAAATGGGCAAAGGTGTTGAGGGGTTTAGGTAGTTGATAAAAACAAAGGTCCTAAATCGCGACCTTGGGGTACACCTAACGCAATGGGAAGTGATGAGCTATGGCGAACTATTCTGATACGAAGTGGATTCTCAAATTAAACATGAATTGTAAAAATGCTTAACGCTCTCGAGTTGTGCTGTTAAGTAGTTAGTTTTTATTATGCAATATACCAACGTGGATCATAACCATACGTCATAAATATGCCGCATGCCCCTCATATTGTCCGGGAGACCTGCGCCATAAATCAATAGCTGAAAGTGGCAGCATGAACACGGCGTAGAGCGAAATCAATATCGATTGTAGAAACGAATATAAAAACACGTCAATTGCACTGGAGTTCTCGTTCGTTGAAGTGGCGACACCGAATACCGAACTAGAGTTGTAAATGCTTCGAATTGTGACGGCGGTTCCTATTCTAGAGTTTTCATTGGTCAAACGGCAATCTCTATCCGACACTGATCGATACACTTGACACAACGAACGATATCTTTTCGGTGTGACAGCAATAGGACATTTTTCTGTGGAAGCGAGGCAAATCAACTGTCGGTATCAGATAGATTTTGCTTCAGAAAAAAAAGAAATAATTTTACCGAACGTATATAACAGATTGTAGATGCATGTGTATTTAGGTTGAAATTGACCTGGTGTCAAGGCCATTATTGATTGTTGACTAAACTCAGCTAACTAGGCTGTCTTTAATACGTCGCAGGGAATAGCTATATTTATTGCGGTGGGGGAAAAACTGGATTGGAAACTATTTAGTCCGGACAGACCGTTGACTTTCTCTTAGACACGGCACTGGGTTCCAAATGCCAATGGACTCTGTAAAAAGGACTCGCACTCAGTCTGTAAAAGCGTTTTAAGGAGTTTTTGCCCGATAAACACCACGAGTAATGGACTGTCTAGACCAGGAGCGAGCCGTGGTTTTTCTGGGTGCATTTTCAACGATCTAATCACTACGCTGAATGTGTAGATAGTCGCACCGTACGAGGCCGCCATGACAATGTTAGTCGATCGGCGACGTGATTATTCAGCAGTGATAAATCGTTAAACTCACGACGCGTAAAACCCGAAGCCCAGGCAATCAGGGGAGTTAATTGCTTCGTTGGAAGGTCAACCGACCGATTAGTACCCGCCAGTAATCGTAATTACTAATTCGAGTGGCCTCCTTTCGTTAATCGCAGCGGTTTTTCGACTAGCCAGCTACCACATCCAGACAAGCACCGCTGACGACGTTTCGTTGTTCTCTTGGCATTTACGGCTTTCATTTTAACTGTAGACAGACGGCAGTTGTTCAGTGATTGGCAGCAAGACTGCTTGCTAAAGGTTGCGAATTCCAATCCGCTCAAAACAAGGATGGGTGGATTATTGGGGCGTCTTCCGCAGACAAGGAACAAAATTTCGGTGCAAGAGTATTTCGAAAGATCTGTAATAAAGTGAGATATTGTAAAATTTAATAAAGGCACAACGAGGCATGATGTAAACGCGACTGATACCTACCACGATCAATCAAGTGGCGTTAAATCCTCGCCTTTTAACTCGAACTTACAAAAGCATGCAAAAATCTGTATGAATTGGTATAGCGCGGTTAATAATGGTCGATGAGGTCATAGCGACCTTGACATACTGTCGCTGTCACGCGCGGTAGTTGGTAAACATAATGAAAGTTAAGAATTGAAAGCGGATTTTGATCTGTGGTGACCCAAATTTTAGTGAACGTCGACGAAGATGACTCCGGCAAAAATTCTTGACGTACCTACTATTGACTGCGTTGATTTTTTTTCCAATCGTGGTGGAGTTGTCTCTCGTGACACTTGCGTACATGATTATTCGCCCTTATACGTGCTGTAATACCTTCTGCCACAGACCTTGTGTTGATGTGAGATATGGTCACGTGGTGTATCACATTCTGTCCTAAGCCAGCGTAATGAAGGGTCGATATCGACTTGGATAACAGGATAATCCATGTGAAAGTCCGAGTCGCGTATACGATTCATGTGTATAGGTGGTATGGGGTTATGGGAAATTAAACATTCTAAAGTCAACATAGTTAGGTAAATAGCTCTTGTTTACATAATATTTCGTTGCGACAAGGGCAGGGGGAAATCTGAACAATGCTTTAAAACATCGTGCAGTGTCTGTAACTAATACGTCCTCGCCTCCTGTACAACACAGACTGTTTGGAATGGCACGGTAAGCATTGTAGAGTATTGTTATAATCTTTTTTTTCAGCTGTAAAAGTAGTATCTTAAGTAGGGTAGTAAATGCCCGTAGCACTTACAACCTTGCGTTGTTGTTCGATACCTTAAGAAATTGTACAGTAATCTACTTCGATGCGAATCTTTCTCGACGTTCAAATCCGAATTCAAAAATCCGTTCAAATTTTGCTCATTTCCTGTTGTGCAAGTCGTGGAAAAAACCCTAGTCAAAGGTCTTTGGAAATTGTAACCTTTGGAGGGAATAGGTGTGTGAGTAACCACTGCACTAACGAATGCGTGTGCGTGAAAGCTACCTACAGATACCACACAGGACATGGTTCACCAAAGTCTTAATTACTCTGTCGGTGTCCCGAAATGAACCAACTCGCCCGTACATCGTCGATCCTGTAATATATGAGTATAATAAGTATAACACAATGCTAAGTCGATTGTACAAGTTGTTGGAGGAATCGGGTTTTACGTAAGAGAACAAGGATCCAATTGAAGAAGAAAGAATACTGATTTGTTCGCGCTGGATGGAGTAAAGCCGTCACCAAAATGCGAAATATAGAAAGCCAATATTTTAAAACGATATTTTCTAATGGATATTTTCGGCGGATTATAACTATTATCATAATCGCTGTATTCCAGGTTTAGGTATAGAAGTACCGAAATACGCACGAGAATGACATAGTTGGCGTAGTGGTTAGAGCGTTTGACTTTGAGTCCAGGGTGCCTGGCTCAATTCCCGCTCTAGCGAGTATACGACCTGCGGCGTTTGTCGGGCAAAAAGCGCCTTTAACCCCTGTGCCAATGGGTGTTTGGGTAGCCCTTAAGGTGTAGTTCTGGTTAGGGGTTTTTCCCTCTGGCGTGATTGCTTCAGATGCTCTATTAATGGTCTCTATGTCGCTTACCTCTCCACTTTGTCATCAACCAATTGTAAATAGCCATTAATTATCATAGACTTAGCGGAGTGTGCGACATATGAAGCCTGTCTGTGAAAATTTGAAAGCAGCGGCGTCAATGGAAAAGGGTCATGTGTCATGTGTCTGCCCAGACTCGGTGGGTTTTCACGGTAGGTGTTTTCTCCCACGAATGATAAGTGAGGCTAATCAATTAATCCTGTTAACCACATTTATAAACTGGCAACAAGTACCTTTGTAATCAGCCTGTAATTACATAGTACATACATATATACGTACGCGCGCGCGCACACACACACACACACACACATACGTACATGCAATAATAACACTGTACTTCGTGACACCGCCACTGAGCACTACCTCCATATTGGATTATGGCGGTATACAAATTACAATATATTATATTATTATTGCTTCTCTATGGTCATTTGGTTTATAATGAGACCGGACGAGACGTTTAATATTTAATTAAGGGACATAATCCAGTGCGTCTCATTCGCTCATATATTGCTCATATATGCAATCGTTGTGGGATAGACTGTACAGAAGTCAGAAGTCAATTTGTGCGCGCGCATGTCTCGTACAGATTACGGAAAATTATCCATATTCGCTGAAACGCGAGCTTGGTGGGGATAACATCGCGTCAGAGGCCGAATAATTAGCATAATATAGGTCACAGACAATGAAAAATAAAGTAGGTCTTAACGAATAAATTCGGTCACTGAATAGAAGAAACATTTGTTTATAACGCTACTATGGAAACTCGGTAGTTCAGTACAAAGTTTGAGTTTCGGAGCAAGTCGTCGCGACCAGCCAATGTTTGTTGCGATTACGTCTCGGCGGGGGATAACAAGGATAACAGGATACAAGTAACATAATGGAATCATCGCGAGAAAGTCGCTCGAATATTGTACGTGCAACTAACATTTAATTATAAAGTAGCACCGAATACTCGCCTTTTTTGCTTTAGTAAAATATAATTTCATTAATTCTATTAATCAACACAACAATAATTTTGGGTATTAACCTCTGATTCTAAACTTGATTACGTTTGGATTATATTTATTTCAGTAATTCGCAAAATACGTATAATTTTTTATGTTCCTTATGCTCTGGGGTAGTTTATAACGACACTTTTGATTATGCATTCGTTTGAATAAAATAACTTCCGAAATTATACGTTTCTGTCCTGAAGTTGGCGTCGTCAAGATACTCGCTCAGGAATTCCTTACGTCATCACTATGTGCGTTCTTAATATCTTATCGCGACTAAAAATAGAATCATGTAACTTCACCAATCGGTCTAGTTAGTTACAATTTCTATTCTGACTTCACAGGACTTAAACTTAAAGAAAAAATGGAAAATACCATCGACTCGCCCCACCGTCGTCGTTCAATCAGGGGGCAATTGATATCAAATTGTTGCAAATATTATCAAACGGAAGTTTATGCGTGCTGGAGAGAAATGCACATTGGCTACCCCATTACCATCAAGTTTATGTGAGTACACGGAACAGCAAATACGGAGTGAAACTATGAAATATCGACGACCGAATCGGATAGATTTAATTGGGCTACTAGACGATAAACTTGCCAAACCTGCACTAAAGGAACCTTACATAATACATCTAAATAAGATAATGTATTTATAATACATAATTCAGGATTGTTCACACAAATTTCGCGTTAAAATAGCGAATAAAAACAATATTAAAGTATTTTTGTCATCATTTGTGGTATAGTCATGGTGAAACAAAAATTCAGTATCTAAAAAGTGTGACTGCTCGTATTGATCCCTTAGACAGACCGCGCACAGTGGTCACGCCACGAAAGGGAAATGGCCATGGGGGACAATTTATATGAAGAACATGTGAATTCTTAAGAAATTGCTTCAATGGTAGGAACAAGCCACGCAAAATATATTTTAGATATCCATCAAAAGTAACTTTTAAATTACGATGGAATTGTGGTTGAGCATTTTTGAAATAAAATATTCTGAATCCCATTGTGACAGTGAGTAGATCACATTAGATCAGTGAGTAGATCCCATATCAGTGAGTAGATCCCATTATATCAGTGAGTAGATCCCATTACAAAATGAGTAGAGGATCCCATTACAGAAGTGAACAGATCCCATTACAAAAGTGAGTAGATCTCATTACAAAAGTGAGTAGATCCCATTACAAAAGTGAGTAGATCCCATTACAAAATGAGTAGGGGATCCCATTACAGAAGTGAACAGATCCCATTACAAAAGTGAGTAGATCTCATTACAAAAGTGAGTAGATCCCATTACAAAAGTGAGTAGATCCCATTACAAAATGAGTAGGGGATCCCATTACAGAAGTGAACAGATCCCATTACAAAAGTGAGTAGATCTCATTACAAAAGTGAGTAGATCCCATTA
>WURV02164816.1:3705-15091 GCA_011762755.2 Epimenia babai
GGTCGCCGCGGCGTGCGTGGCCGTGACAGACTCGGTTTCTGGTACGGCCCACGCGTGCCTGATCCGGGCCAACACGAAGGCCCGATGCAGAACTCTTGAGTCACGAACCCGTCCGTCAGAACATCACCCGCAGATGCCGCTCTCCATCGCCGTCGTCGACGTCGCCTTCGATCGTCAACCAATCGCGACCCGCATGCCGTTTCGCTTTGGCGCGGTAACCGTGCGCGAGGCGGAGATGCTCACCTGCCGCGTCACCGTGCGCGACCACGAAGGTGGGCAGGCGATCGGCTGGTCGGGCGACTTGCTCGTGCCGCGCTGGTTTCGTAAGGACACCGAGGCGACGCCCAAGCAAGACGCCGACGAGTTGTATGCATCCGCCGTTGTCGCGGCGAAGGCGTTCGCGGCGCGTAGTCCGGCGACGCCGTTTGGGCTGTGGCGCGATGTCTATGCCGATCGCGTCGGCATCGAGCCGCAGGATGCGCCGGACCTGCTGGTGCGTGGGTTCGGCGTTGCGATCGTCGAACGCGCGATGCTCGATGCTGCGTGCCGGTTGGCGGAGTTGCCGTTTGCGCGGGCGCTCAAGGCGGATGTGTTCGGGTTTCGACCTGGTGACGTGCATGAGGAGTTGGCGGATTGGAACTGGGCCGCAGACCTGCCCGAGCCGAGCCGCTTCGTTACCGTTCGCCATACCGTCGGCATGCTCGACAAATTGCGCGCGTCGGAGGTAGAAGCCGCTGCGCGGGTCGACGATGGCTTGCCGCAGGCGCTCGAAGAGGACATTGCCGAGTACGGACTTGCGTGGTTCAAGGTCAAGATCGGCGCCGGCTTCGAGCAGGACCGCGCGCGGTTGCTCGACCTCGCGGCGTTCTTTGCCGAGCGCGACGTGTCGCCTGGCATCAGCCTGGACGGCAATGAGCAGTTTGAAGACTTGTCGCAACTCGCCGACGTGCTGGAGGCCGTCGATGCGGACGCGCGCGGTCGCGAATTGCTTGCGCATCTGAGTTGGATCGAGCAACCACTCGCGCGCGCGGCGACGTTCTTGCCGGAGCGCCATCGAGACCTGTCACGCGTGACGAAGTTCGCCCCGTTGATCCTCGATGAGGCGGACGCGACGTCGCAGAGCTTTCGTCGATCGCTCGAACTTGGGTACCGCGGCGTGTCGGTGAAGAACTGCAAGGGCGTGCTGCGCGCACTCTGCAACTTCGGGTTGTGCAAGCTGGCGGGCGATCGCTTCCAATCCGGCGAAGACCTCACCAACATCGCGGTGTTGCCGTTGCAGCAGGATCTGGTCACCGCGAGCGTGCTTGGCTTGCCGCACGTGGAACGCAACGGGCACCACTACTTCCGTGGCTTGGATCATCTGTCGCCGGAGTTGGTGCGGCGCGTGCAGGCGGTGCATGGGGATCTCTATCGTCAACTCGGCGGTGGTGGCGGCGTGGCCTTGCGCATCGATGCCGGCAAAGTCGATATCGCGTCGGCATTGGCTGCGGTTGGCTATGGGCAGTCGCTCGATGGTCATGTTGACGACATGCAGATGGTGGCGGTGCGGTCGTGAACGTCGTGCACGAGCCGGTGGTCGAGTCTGATGCCATGGCCAGGCGACAGTTGCGCGCCGCGTTTCGCGCTCGCGTCGTGCTGTTGTCCGCGGCGTGGGCCTTGCTGCTCGCTTCGTTCGCGTTGGCGCATGGGATCGGCTCGCATCAGCAGGAGAGCCTTCTCGCCATGGGAACCATCGCCTGGTTCGTCCTGCACCTGGTGTCCTTCGCCGAATTGTTCGTCGTGGCGACGCTCGCATCCGGCCGGCAGATGCCGCGCCTCGGCAATTGGGCGGCCGGCTACTGGTTCGTTCTCGTCGGTGTGGTGGTGTTGCTTGCATCGCTCAGCTAGCCGCGTGGCATGCTTGCAAGTCACGCTTGCCAGCTAGACAGTCTGCGTGTGCGATTCCAAGCTCCCGGCCACTTCCGCTCTGCTGCCGACTTCGCAGCCCATTTGCAGACGCTCGACGCCGATTGGCGGATGGCCGACGCGATCGCGGCGAACGGTCCGCTGGCGCAGCCGATCGACGTGCATGGCCGAACGCTCGGCAATCGCTTCGCGTGCCACCCGATGGAAGGTTGGGACGGCACGGCGGACGGCCGCGCGACCGATTTGACGCTTCGACGTTGGCGCAACTTCGGCTTGTCGGGCGCGTCGCTGATTTGGGGCGGCGAAGCGTTCGCCGTGCAGCGCGATGGTCGCGCCAACGACCGACAGCTGTATCTCGACCCTGACGTCGACGCGGGCGACACGATGCGCAAGCTGTTGGCGGCATTGCGCGAAGGTGCCGCCGAAGCGGGCATGACAGCCGCCGAGCAATTCGTCGGCTTGCAGCTGACACACAGCGGGCGCTTCTCGCGACCGGACGGTCCGCCCGCGCCGTTGAACGGCCACAAGCACCCGCTGCTCGGCATCAAGTATCCGCACACCGCCGACGCGCACGTGCTGACCGATGGCGAGCTCGAGGCGATCGGCGACAACTACGTGGCTGCCGCGAAGCTCGCGCAGGAAGCCGGGTTCGACTTCGTCGACGTCAAGAGCTGCCACGGCTACTTGCTGCACGAACTGCTCGGTGCGCGTCAGCGCGAAGGCAGCTACGGCGGCGACCTCGCGGGCCGCACGCGATTGTTCGAACGCATCGTCGCGGGCATTCGAAGCGAGTGCACCTTCCTGCACATCGGTGTGCGGTTGTCGTTCGCGGATCTGTTGCCGTTCGAGAATGATCCGGCGAGTGGCGACGGTCGCGGCATGGCGTGCGAGTTGCCCTACGTGCACGGCTTCGGCGTCGACGCCAAAGATCCGACGAAGTTCGATCTGACCGAGCCGTTGCAGTTGCTGCAGCGCTACGAACAGCTCGGCATCGAACTGGTCAACGTGACGCTCGGTTCGCCCTACTACAACCCGCACATGCAGCGGCCGGCCGCGTATCCGCCAAGCGACGGCTACCAGCCGCCGGTCGATCCCTTGTTGATGGTCAAGGTGCACCTCGACGCGGTGCGCGCCGCGAAGGCCGCCGCGCCGAAGCTCAAGTTCGTCGGCACCGGCTATACGTACCTGCAGGAGTGGCTGCCGCACGTCGCGCAGCACGAGGTCGAGAACGGCTACGTCGACTTCGTCGGCTTGGGCCGCATGCTGCTCAGCTATCCCGATCTGCCGCGCGACGTGATCGCGGGCAAGCCGATGCAGCGCAAGCGCATCTGCCGCACGTTCAGCGACTGCACGACGGCACCGCGCAACGGCATGATCAGCGGCTGCTTTCCGCTCGATCCGTTCTACAAGGCGATGCCGGAAGCGAAGCAGGTCAAGGCGCTGCGGGACGGTGGCAAGTGAGCGACTCGCAGCTCGATGACGTTCGTCAGGGCCTGCGCATGGCGACGCCGCCCGATCCGGCAAAGCTCGAGCAAGAACGCGCGTTGTTGCGCGAACTGGACGGTGCGCCGCTGACCAGGCGTTTGCGCGGCTACCTGAAGTTCATCGGACCCGGCTACCTGCAGAGTGCGATGACGCTCGGCAGCGGCACGGCGGCGAGCAGTCTCTTCGCCGGTGCGGTGTTCGGGTACGAGCTGCTGTGGGTCGCGCCGATCGGCATGTTGCTCGGCGTGCTGGTGATGAGCGTGGTGTCGTTCCAGACGCTGTCGAGCGGCCAGCGCGTGCTGCCAGCGATGGCGACGCACGCGAGCAAAGTGTTGGCGGCGGGGTTTGCGATCGCCGCAATGCTGGCATCGATCGTCTGGCATCTGCCGCAATACAACTTGGCCGCCGGTGTGCTCGTCGATGCGGCCGACGCCGTCGGCATCACCGGCATCGCGCCGATTGCCGCCAGCGCGTTCGTATTGCTGTGGGCGGTCGTGCTATCGATCACCTACGGCAAGAGTTCGCGCTTCGTGCGGCTCTACGAGAGCTTCCTCAAGTACACCGTCTGGGGCATCGTGCTGTTGCTGCTCTGGGTCGTCGTCAACACCGAGACGCAATGGGGCGCGTTGTTCGCGGGCTTCGTGCCGAACGTGCCCGACCCGGTCGGAGAACTGAGCAGCGTCGAGATCATCGTCGCGACACTGGCGGCAGCCGTCGGCGTCAACATGCTGCTGCTGTATCCATACAGCCTGCTGGCGCGTGGTTGGGGGCGCGAACACCGTGGTCTGGCACGCTTCGACTTGTTCGCCGGCATGCTGATTCCGTATGCGCTCGCCAGCGGGCTGATGGTCGTGGCAGCTGCGAACACGCTGCACGCGAGCGGCACCGAGGTCAGCAAGGGCGCGGCGATCAGTACACTGGCGCGGGTGCTCGGGGATGTCATCGGGCCGGTCAGCGGACGATTGCTGTTCGACCTCGGCATGCTGGCGATGGCATTGAGCACTATCACGCTGCACATGGTGTGTTGTGGCTTCGTCGCGATGGAGTGGTTCGGGTTGCCGTTCGGGTCGTTGAAACAGCGGCTGTGCATGCTGCTGCCGGTCCCCGGCTTCTTGGCGCCGCTGTTCTGGGGTGACTACGCCGTCTATCTGGCGATCCCGACGACGATCATCTGTGGCGCGATGCTGCCGATCGCCTACCTTGGCTTCCTGATCCTGCAGCGCAGCAAGGCGTATCTCGGCGCGGACCGACCGACGGGCGGCAAGGCGGTAGCGTCGATGCTCGCGCTGCTCGTTGCGATGGGCGTGTTGGTTGCGGCGTTCTCGATGTGGATCGCCAACAAGTTCGGCTGACGCGACGGCGGCCCCCTGGCCAGCCGCCGCGCGATCGGGCACGCTGTTCGCCGTGAATCGCGACCTCAAGATCGGTGACCTCGAGATCGGCCTGCCCGCCGTGCAGGCCGCGCTCAGTGGCTATTCCGATCTCGCGATGCGCACCGTCGCGCGGGAACACGGCGCGCCCTACGCGATCAACGAAGTCGTGCTCGACGCGCTCGTGCTGCAGAAGGGCAAGCTGCAACGCCGCATCCTGTCGGTGCCTGAACACGACCATCCGGTCGGCGGCCAGTTGATGGGCTCGCAGCCCGAGACGTTTGGCCAGGCCGCGAAGGAACTGGTGCGCGCCGGTTACGACATCGTCGACATCAACTTCGGCTGCCCGGTCAACAAGGTGCTCGGTCGGCATCGCGGTGGGTGGTTGCTGACCGACCCTGTGACCGCGTTGGCGATGATCGACGCCGTGCTCGACGCCGTGCAGGGCGACGCGCCGGTGACCGTCAAGATGCGGCGCGGCAGCGACGATTCGCCGGAGGCAGAGCGGCGGTTCTGGGCGATCCTCGAAGGCGCGATCGAACGCGGCGTCGCCGCGGCGACCGTGCATCCGCGCACCGTCAAGCAGAAGTACATCGGCCCGAGTCGCTGGCCGTTCTTGAAGCAGGTCAAGCAGCGCGTCGGCGACTTCACGTTGCTCGGCAGCGGTGATTTGTTTTCGCCCTACGACGTCATCGACATGCTGGAGCAGACCGGCGTCGATGGCGTGACGATTGCGCGTGGCTGCATCGGCAACCCGTTCATCTTCGGCCAGGTGCGCGATCTGCTCGAGGGGCGCGTGCCGCAGCGGCCGACGTGCGCGCAGCAGCGCGCGGCGATCGCGCGCCATTGGCAGGTGGCGTTGCCGTTCTATCGCGATGAGAAACGGGCGTTGCCGCCGGTGCGCATGCACGTGATCAAGTACGCGCAATACCATCGTGATCCGGTCTGGGCGCGCGAGCAGTTGGTGCGCGTTCGCAAGCCGGAGGATCTCTTCCCGCGCGTCGAAGAGGTGTTCGCCGATTGCTTCGACGAGGGGCGTACGCGCGAACTGAATCGCGAAGACGCGGTTGTGCCGGCACTACAGAGCTGCGGAGAATGACATTCATGGACCTGGCAGAACTCGAACGACGATTGCTGCAGCTCGGCGAAGACTATCGCCGCATGCAGAAGCTGCGTGACGACCACAAATCGCTGCAGCAAGAGCTCGTCGAGGCGCGCAAGGTGCGCCTCGAATGGTTGACGATCGTCAAGGACACCAGCGAGGACCTGCGCAAACTCGAAGGCGTGAGTCTGACCGGCTTGTTTCAATCGCTGTTCGGCGATCGCAAGGCGCGCATCCACGACGAACGCGATCGGTTGCTGCAAGCGAAGATGCGCCACGATGCGAGCGATGAAGCGATCGAGCCGTTGGAGCAGCAGGTCGCGGATGTTGCGGCTCGTATGGATTCGCTCGGTGATGTCGAGGCACGCCGTAAGCAGTTGCTGTTGGACAAGGAGCGATTGCTGCGCGAGCAGGGCGGCGACACCGAACGGCAGTTGGTCGAGTCGGCGGAGTCGCTCGGCGCGCTGCGCGATCGACTCAATGAATTCGAAGAGGCGGAGATCGCCGGGCAGGGCGTGTTGCCGCATCTGCTGTCCGCCTCCAGCGAGTTGCGCAACGCGCGCAGTTGGGGGCGAATGGACATGATCGGGGGTGGCGCGATCATCTCGACGATCAAGCACGGCGGCATCGACCGCGCGCGCCGGCACGTCGAAGCGGCGCAGCGCCGTCTCGCGGACTTC
Organism: Epimenia babai; assembly: GCA_011762755.2. Taxonomy (NCBI): domain Eukaryota; kingdom Metazoa; phylum Mollusca; class Solenogastres; order Cavibelonia; family Epimeniidae; genus Epimenia; species Epimenia babai. The sequence goes on from WURV02164816.1 coordinate 10,248, forward strand.
ACGCGCGAGCTGCGTGATGTCGACATGGCCGAGGGCAACCTGTCGATCGACATCGGCACGTTTGCGCGGTTCGCCGATGTGTTCCTCGACGATCTGATCAGCGACTGGTTCGTGCAGCGCAAGATCAAGGCAGCGCAAGAACGCGTGGCGGGCACGATCGATCGCGTGCGCGACATGGTCTACCATCTGGAGGGCGAGAAGCGACGGCTGGCGAAGACGCTCGAGGCGGCGGAGGCGCAGCGCCTGCAGTGGATCGAAGACGCGAACTGATACACTGCCGGCGTGATGAAGCTGTGCCTTGCTGTCTGTTCGTTGGCGTTCTTCGCCGCCTGTTCTGGCATGCCGTCTGTGCGCGCGACGCCAGGTGCCATCGGCTTTGATGCAGATTTGACTGGTTGGCGCGTGGAGAGCACGGGTGGTGTGGGACCCGCTGCGACCTGGGATGCACACCTGGACGCGGCCGCGGTGTCGCCGCCGAAGTGCATGTCCGTCACGTCCGTCAACCACGAGAGCGAGGCGCGCTTCAATCTCTGCTGGACGCCTGATCCGAAGTTTGGCGATGGCCATCTGTCGGTTGCCGTTCGCGGTGACGATGGAGCGATCGACCAGGGCGGCGGCCCGATGTGGCGCGTGGTCGACGCGAACAACTACTACGTCTGTCGTTTCAATCCGCTCGAATCCAACTACCGCGTCTATGTCGTCATCGACGGTGTGCGAAAGCAGCTCGGTACGTCGCTCGCGGCGATACGAGCTGGAGAATGGCATCGCGTCGAAGTCGACCATCACGGCGACCACATCGTCTGTTGGCTCGATGGCGTCAAGATGCTCGACGTGCACGACGGCACCTTGCCCTACCCCGGCGGCGTCGGTCTGTGGACGAAGGCAGACGCGCGCACGTCGTTCGACGACCTGTCGTGGTCGGCGAAGTGAGCGAAATCACCGAATCCCGGTGACGCAGCGTGCGGTTCGGGACGATAGGCACTGATGGATGCGCTGACCGTCTCGTTCGCCCGCTATCGCCGCCACGGCGATCTGGATGCGTTGGCGCGCGTGTTCGATGCCGTCTCGCCGCAGTTGTTGGCGTTGGCGCTGCACGTGACCGGCAACGCCGCCGACGCGGAAGACGCGTTGCAGGCGACGTTCTTGGTCGCGATTCGAAAGTCGACATCGTTCGACTCCAAGCAGTCGGTGACGCCGTGGCTGGCCGGCATTCTGGCCGGTGAGGCCAACAACCTGCGTCGACGCGAACAGCGCCGTCGTGGCGAACCGCTTGGTGAAGTCGGCAACGACGAGCCCGATGCCAGCGAACACGCCGAGCAGCGCGAACTGGTCGGGCACTTGCGCACACGCATCAATGCCTTGCCGCAAGAGCAGCGCCAGGTGCTGTTGTTGCAACTGCAGCACGGCTTGCCGCCGGCGGAGATCGCGGACGTGCTGGGCGTGCCGCCCGGCACAGTGCGCATGCGCATCCATCGCGGCCTGTCGGCTTTGCGCAAGGCGCTGCCCGCCGGCTTGGTGGCCACGCTGTTTACATCGTTGGCGACGCGCGGGCTTGCGGCCGTTCGGTCGCAGGTGATGCAGGCGGGCGCGGCCGAGGCGGCGGCCGGTGTGGCGACGGTTACTCTCGGAGGTCTCGCGATGAAGAAGTTGTGGCTGTCGGTCTTGGCGCTCGCGGCGATGGGGTTGTGTTGGTGGGGATTGGCGCCGCCTGGCACGGACCCGGCGCCGTTGTTGGGCGATGGCGAGTTGGTTGCAGCCACATCGTCGAACACGACTTCGGGACGCGGCGATTGGCCAGAGGACCAAGCCGCCACGAACGCGAACGAACGGCACCGCCAGTCGGCGCTCGCGCCGGTTGGCTCGTTACGCTTGGTGTTGCGGGGGGACCAGTCCGTCGCGACGGGTCATGGCGAAATGGAGGCCACGTCGTCGCAAGGCAGCGGTGTGCCATTGCGCGGTGTCTTGGTGCACGCGTGGCGCGGCGAGCTCGACAAAGGCGCGGCCGATGGTCGCCATCTTCGCGGCTACAGCGACGAGCAAGGAGAACTGTCGTTTGCGGACCTGTCGCCGGGGCCGTGGCGGGTCGTTGCCTTTGGCGCCGGTGGACGGGTTGGCGGTGTGCGCGCCGTGACGATCCGGGATGCCGAGCAAGCCTCGCTCGAACTGCACCTGGCAGTCCAGCGGCAGTTGGGTCAGGTGGTCGACGAACGTGGTCGCCCGGTCCCCGGTGCCGAGGTCTGGGCCGGTACCCGGCTCGACATCAGCGGGTCGGGAGATCGCTCGGTTCGCCGCGCGGCGACCACCGATGCGAATGGCCGCTTCTCGGTCGCGTTCTTTCCGGGCGATCAGTTGCTGGCGGCGCGCAAGCGTGGCTTCGCTGCGTCGCGCTCGCACCCGATCCAGCAGTTGGGTGAGGGCGACGTCGTGCTGGTGCTTGGCCGCGAAGCCGGTGGCATCACCGGCTCGGTCGTGGATGACGCTGGCGTTCCGATCTGCGGGCTACCCGTCGCCATCGAGGCCATCGGAGCGGACAACCGTCGTTCGCCCGATGGCACGTTGCTCGGCCCGTACCTGGCGCACATCGTGCACACCGATGAACGCGGCCGCTTCGTCGCCCACGGGCTGCCGCCATCCCGCTACGTGTGCGAGGTGTGGCGGTTGCCGCTGGCGCCCGCCGAACAGGAGGTGCGGGTGCGCGCGGACGAGACCGCCGTTGTCAGACTGATGATGCGGCGACGTGTGGCGGTGCACGGCTACGTACGCACGCCCGCGAACGAACCATGCGATGGCGTGCTGGTGATGCTGACGCAAGGTGGCGGCATGCGCACGCTGCGCAGCGAACGCGACGGCTCGTTCCTGTTTGCGGGAGTGGATCGCGGCGCATTTCGCATCGGGGTCGCGAACGGTTTTTGTGCGGCGACGGATTGGCGGGACGTCACGCGCGCGCCGGAAGACCGGCCGCTGCAGTTGCGGTTCGATCGCGGCCAACGCGTGCGAGGCACGTTGCGTTCTGCGTCGGGTCAGGCGCTTGCGGGCTGGTGTGTCGATCCTAACTCGGGCACGCATGTCGAGACGGCAAGCGATGGCTCGTTTGCATTCTGGGTGCCGGCAGATTTCGAGGATGCGGTCGTCGTTGCCGTGCATCGGCGGTTCGCGTTCGGTGCCGAGGGCGAAGCCTTGCTCGAGGCTCCGGTGGTCATCGGGCAAGACCTGGCCTTGGTCGTTGCGGATGACGCCTTGCCGAGCGCTTCGATCCGCGGTCGTCTGGTGGATCGTTCGAAGCAGGCGATCACCTTTGGCATGTTGGCCCTACGGGATCGCGAAGGTCCGCCGCAGCCTGTCGAGCCAGACGGCACGTTCGTCTTGTCAGGGCTGGAAGCCGGCAGCTTGCGGCTGGTGTTTTGGGGGGAGCAGCACGCGTCGACGGTTCGAACGGTCGAAGTCGAACATGGCGAAGCGGTCGATCTCGGCGACGTCGCATTGCAGCGTTCGCCGCAGTTGATCGTGCAGTTCTTGCGTCCCGACGGCACGCCGTGGACGGCGCGTCCACCGGTGCCGTGGCTGCGGCGCGCGGGATCGTCGTGGTTGACGACCAATGATCTGCGCTACCGAGTTCTCGATGGCGCGGTCGTCGTCGATCGTTTGCGTCCAGGACGCTACGAAGTACATGGACCGCCTGGTGACGAGTTGTTCGTTGCGTCGACCGTCGTCGAACTGGCAGAGGGCGAACGGCGACATCTGACGATGCCCGTGCAGGTCGCGCGCTCAATCGTGCTGACGATTCCGATTGGGGAGCGCGACGGAGTCGTGCGCCTGGTCGTGCGCCGTGACAACGGCGACGTCGTCGTTGCGGAGGATCTGCGTGGCGACGAGGCGTTGTCGAAGTCGGTGATGTTACCGCTTGGTCGCTACGACGTGACCGGCGAGACGGATGACGGCGTCGTCTTCCGTCGCGCCCTCGACGTCGGCCCGGAGTCCGGGCGCGCCGGGCCGGTCGAAGTGCCGCGCGTTCGTTAGCCCGGTTTGCGATCGCCTCGATGCCATCGCCGTCAGCAGTCGCGGTGCTTGGCGGTCCGCGTGTTGGTCGATAGAGCCGCGGATTCCCTTCGCAATGGCTGATAACGACCTCGCCATCGTCGGCATCGGTTGCCGGCTACCCGGCGCACCCGATCCGGACGCGTTTTGGCGCATGCTGCGCGAGGGGCGAGATGCGCGCCGACCGTTGCGCGATGACCAGCTGCGCGCGGCTGGCTTGTCGGCAGCAGAGCTACAGGATCCCAACCTCGTCAAGGCGGCGATGCTGCTCGACGATGTCGATCAGTTCGATGCGGGCTTCTTCGGCATGTCGCCGCGCGACGCCGCCTTGTTCGACCCACAGCACCGCGTCTGGCTAGAGGTCTGCTGGGAGGCGTTTGAGAACGCAGGTCACGTGCCGGATCAGTTCGACGGCCCGATTGGCGTGTTCGGCGGTTGCGGCATGAACACCTACCTGCTGAACAACATCCTCAGCAACCCGGACTTGGTGCGTCGCACCGGCATGTTCTTGATCCGGCACACCGGCAACGACAAGGACTTCCTCGCCACGCGCACCAGCTACCAGTTCGATCTGCGGGGCCCGAGCATCAACGTGTTGACGGCGTGCTCGACGTCGCTGGTGGCGATCCATCAGGCGGCGAGCAGCTTGCTCGCGGGCGAGTGCGACCTGGCGCTCGCCGGCGGCGTGGTCGGTGTCTACCTGGCGGGCGGAACGCACTCGGTGGCGACGACCATCGGCTTCATCACGCTCTTCGGCATCGCCTGCCGCAACGGTCTGCTGCTGGCGACGCGCGCCGGCGAGCTGCAGC
>WURV02164827.1:2226-15088 GCA_011762755.2 Epimenia babai
CAAGGAGCCGGTATTGCAATGGGTCAAAACCTGGCGATGACCTTTGAGAAACTTCGCACCATGCCGACCAATTGCGAAATTCATGGCCAAATCGTCAGCGTGATATTTACGGGCAGCCGCATCCGCCGTGTCGACCATCGCCGCCTCGGGAACGTTATCCAGGATCCGGTTCATATGGTCGATGGCATCCTTGAGGTTCACGGCAGTGGGACGTGCCTTGCCCAGGCGATCACAGGCAGCGGCAAAATCGGTCGGGTCCGTACTGGTCCGTAGCGCGAGAACCACGCCGTAGGCTGCGGTGACGCCAATCGCAGGGGCACCGCGTACGACCATATCCGCGATCGCAGTAGCAACTTCATCCGAGGTCCGACAGGTGATGTGCTCGTATTTGAAAGGAAGGATTCGCTGGTCGATGAGCTTCAAGTGATCGCCATGCCAAGTAATTGCTTCAATCATGCCCTTGCTCCACGTTGTAATTTTTTCGTCATCATAACAGAGGTCTCAATTAAATTAGGCGATGCATTAACTGGTGATGGAGGAAGTTTCCTATGGGAATTCACCGAGATCAGCACATGGGATGGCTTCCGGTCAAAATAACGGCCACGCGTCGGTCCGCAAAACGATCTTTGTGAGCTATGACCGCTGCCAAACTTGCGGCACCTGCCGGTTCCAACTCCAGCCCCATATGCTCCATGGCCAGATTCATCGCCTCACGAAGATGGTCGTCTTCCACCAGAAGCACATCATCGACACGACCAGCCATGTCGGTAACCGCCTCAGGAATGGGTTCGCGCACATCAATACCATCGGCAATCGTGCGCCGCCCGGTTTCGTCAGGGGCCGCCCAGGCCCTGCCCATCCAGGCCTGACGCATGCTCGGTGCCCCCGTGGCGCAGACACCAATGGTTTTCACCGCCGGGTCACACGCTTTCACCCATAAACCGATGCCGTTGAGCAAAGCTCCATTGCCCAAGGGCACCACAATGTCGTGCAAAAGGTCACCACGCGCCAGCAATTCCCAGCCGATAGTCCCGTGTCCCTCGGTAACCGCAGGTTCGAGGCCATCTTCGAGGAACCAGCCACCGACATGCTGAGCATGAGCTTTGCCAGCCGCTTTGGCCTCATCAAAATCGTCGCCTTGCACGCAAATCTTAGCGCCGAGGGCGCGCATAGCCGCCACTTTTCGGTGATTAGCATTTTTCGAAACGAAAATGCTAATGGGCAGCCCGTGTTTGCGACATGCATAGGCAAGGGCCTGACCCCAATTTCCCACACTTGCGGTCACAAGCGGCTTTTCGCCAATGGTCTGAGCCACTTTGGTAAAGAAATAATCGGCGCCACGTCCTTTGAATGAACGGATGGGGTTCACCGTTTCCACTTTGACCATAAGCCGGCAGCCCAGGACATCGGACAATGAATGATGGAAGTATTGAGGCGAATTCAGGAACACGGGGTCGATGAGGTCCAGCGCCTCGATCACATGCGCTACCGATAACCGAGAAACCTGCCGCCCTGACCCGATCAGCCGGGGCCGTTCTTCGATAGTTCGAATGGCTTCTGCATCTTCTGCAACCTTGGCCGTCATCAAAATACCGTCCAAATGATCTATCTCGTGTTGAACCAATTCGGCCATATCCGCCGGCAAATGTTCCCAATGGCGGACCCGCTGCTTTAAATCGGTATAGGTCAGGCTAATCGATTGATGCCGCTGCACGCGCACAATTTTATCCGGCACGGAAAGGCAATCATCCCAAACCCATTGCATCTCTTCTGAACGCCAGGTGATTTCAGGATTGATCAAGGCGATCGGTCCGCCGCCGAGGTTTAAGACCACCAAGCGTCGATTAATGCCTATTTGGGGAGCCGCAATCCCACGACCGAACCCGGTCTCCTCGCGGTAGCTTTCTAGCACTGCATTCAGCTGACGGACCCACCCATGGACCGTTTCATCTACCAGGCCAATCCGCTGGCTTTCCACTTCTAAAGAAGATGTGCCTTCAACGAGGACCGTTTGTTTCCACAGGGTCATGGGTTGGCTTCCTATCCTTGGCATCCTGACGGTGACACTTAGATCGCACCGGTACTGCTGCTATGTTCGGTGTTGCTTGCTATGACGCAAGGGCCTTTCGAAGATTAATTTTACTGCGATTCGAGCCGTTTTGCGCGATTTGAATATGAAACGGCACAGTTCACCGATCCGTTTTCGCCAATGGGTCAAAGATGAAGCGATTCTGAGGCGGCTCTCACGGCATTGCTTGATAGTCCCAAGTCCGTCATGGTGACTGGCGTAGCCCTCTCAGTGATGGGCGTTTTGGTGAATAAATCCTAGGCAGAAGACGGCTGTGAAGCCCCCCAGAAAACCCGAAACTTCCAGACAAGCTGAATTACCCAAACAACATGGCGACCATTTCAGCTGCCGGTAGCGTGTATTTCAACGCCTCTGAAGAAAGAGGCCATGACATTCACAGGCATTCTTCAAATAGCCTGAGTCCCTTCAATAGCTTTCATGAATCGAGAGGCGGGAAGTAACGAAAATTCGTCCATGCGAATTTCGACTTTTTGGATTCGATCGCAACGGAAAGTACGAATATCCCCACGCAACTCGTCCCAGGCCAGGATGTACCAAACGGGGTAGGACAAGAGGAAAAAATGGGGTTCGATGGTTCGTGTGGTGAACGTATCGTCGATCGCCTTGTATTGCATGGTGATGCGCTGTTGCATGAGGAAAGCCTGGTGGAGTTGCTCTGCAATGTCTTTTCGAGGTGATGAGAAACTCGATAATACCTGAAGGGAGGCGGATGGGATGATCAAAATACGACTCTTGAGGTTTTTAACTTTTTCTTTCATTTGCGGAGACAGCGATGAAAACAATTTACGTCGGATGGCTTCTAAATTGGCCATAAAAAGGGGGGATTTCATCTGCTGAGCAATTGCTAGGGTAATCAGTAGATCGACCGCTTCGGGGTAGTTGAAATTGACACGGCCAACACCCCAATTAATATTAAGACGTACGCCACCACCACGCCCTCGGTCAGCTTCGATGGGGACGCCTTGCTCGCGAAGAATATGGATATCTCGATTCACCGTTCGCACACTTATTCGCAATTCCCGGGCAATATCTCTTGCGGTCGTGGGCTCGCCGGACTTAAGACGAGATTTCAACCACTCGAGCCGTTCAATGCGTTCCATAGCTGATGATCGTTTCATAAAAACAAATATGCCACAAATTGACATATTTAAGCATAAGCTTTTGGAACGAAGCACATTTTGAACGGCGGAAGCATCATGAAACATGAGGTGACAGTCCCGGTGCCCACCAATCTCGTAACAGGAACAACGGAGGTGGATTAATTGGCAGGATCAGCTCAATGTCAAAGCCAATACGTGGGTCATCAACCAGATATCCCGAATTGATTCGCACTGGAGAAAGTCATTACATGAATATCATTCAGTTCAGAAATGAAAAAAGGATGGAAGAAGGCTCACTGTCGCCTGTCTTCCAGACATTCTTTTCCCTGATGGATCTCTCAGAGACGAATGGGAATCCTGACCCCTACCGATCTCTAGCGACCTATTGCTAACCGCGAGGCGAACTTTGGAACCATTCAAAAATCATTTTTCACCCGCTTTGGTTTCATGCCTGGCGAATCATTTAGAAAAACATCTTCGATCCTTCCATAAAACTGCATTTGAGAAAGCGATTCTTAGCGAATTGGAAGGATTGGAATTGAAAGCCCGTGTCCAGTGCATTGCGGATAAACTGCACCAAGTCCTGCCGCAGGATCGAGAGACACGAAATCAGATTCTTTTGGCGATCATGCACCCGCTGGAAGATGCAGATAGCCAGCTTCAAAGTAATGGGGAAGGCATGCGCGGCTGGGGCATGCTCCCACTTTCTGCGGTTGTCGGCCAACATGGAACCCATGATTTCGAAGCTTCACTTGCTGTCCTCAAGGAAATGACCAAACGATTTTCTACGGAATTCGATGTGCGTTATTTCCTCCTGGCCGATCAAGAGCGTGCATTAAAGATCATGGCAAATTGGGTGAAAGACCCAAATCGCCATGTCCGTCGCTTGGTCTCCGAAGGCACCCGACCACGGCTGCCCTGGGCCATGCAGTTGCCTGGCCTTATCGCCTACCCAAAACCGGTTTTTCCTTTGCTAGAAGCTCTGCGAGACGATGAGGAACCCTATGTGCGGCGCTCGGTGGCAAATCATCTCAACGATATTTCCAGGGATCATCCGGATCTCGTGGCAAGTCTGGCCAAAGCTTGGATGGGCACCGCGAATGAACATCGGAAAAAGCTCCTGCGCCATGCCTGTCGCTCGCTCATTAAGCAGGGTCATGCAAAAACCCTCGAAGTTTTCGGGTTTGCAAATCCCGAAATTCAACTCCGAGAACTCGCCATTGCCACACCCACCGTAACCTTTGGCAAAAGCCTCGATTTCGAGGCCCGAATCAAATCTATGGGCGAATCGCCACAGCCCCTGATCATCGATTATGTGCTTCACTTCAAGAAAGCCAAGGGGCATCTCGCCGCCAAAGTATTCAAATGGACAACACGAACGCTTGAACCCAAGCAGGAAATCGTCCTAAATCGTTCCCACGCCATTCGACCGGTGACAACTCGCAAATACTATCCAGGAACACAAGCGCTGTCGCTACGCGTCAATGGTCGGGATTTCGGCTATACAACGTTTCAACTCGAATTTTGACCAAGGAGGAAAACAATGGAATCGACAATGTCTGGTCAATGTCTTTGCGGAAAGGTCCGCTTTTCGGCTGTTCCCAAGGGGGACCGAATGGATGCATGCCATTGCAATATGTGTCGCAAATGGAGCGGCGGGGTTTTATTTGCGGTGGCTTGCATGGATTTGAAGATTGAGAACGAGGAGGGCATTCAAGCCTATCGCTCCTCGGATTGGGGCGAACGTCACTTTTGCAAGACGTGCGGTACCAATCTTTTTTGGCGCATGGTGGACCGATCCATCGATGTGGTGATGATTCCGGCTTTCGATGACCCCACTCCTTTTGAATTCCATACGGAAATGTTTATCGATGAAAAGCCAGAAAACTATACCTTTGCCAATGACACCAAAAAAATAACAGGCGAAGAATTCATGGCCATGTACAACGGAGACTGACCCGGTTACCAGCAGGTCCGCGCATGGAGGTTTCGCCATATCGATCCGTTCATGCGCGCCCAATCATCCATGCTGGTTATGCCTGGTTTGGTTTCCCGTGCAGATCCCTTCAGCCAGTGAGGACAGGCACATCGGCCTGTCCCTACCGGACCATCCATGCATAGCGATTTATCCATGGACCTCGGGTCAAAGATGCCGGTCCATTCATTCATGGGGGGTGAGGACCATGAATCTTCAATTCTATGGGAATTCAGGCGGGACGCTTACCCCGTGGCTCTTTTGTAAATTGCTTGGAGGGATGGGGCTGCTTTTGCTTTGATTTTGATGTCTACCATTTGGGATAAATCGGTTTCGCCCGGGTTGATTTCCACCGTCGTCGCTCCCTGTTGGCCAAGTAAATGGACGGGCTGCGTGATATAGGGAAAGAGACTGCTCGTGCCAATGGAAAAGACCATATCAATACCGTGGTAACAAAGTGATTGAAGCTTTTCAACTTTATCGAACGGCAGCATTTCTCCAAAGAGGACCACATCCGGTCTCATGATCTTGTCGCAGGTTTTACACATCGGTGGAATCGCCAACCCTGATAGATCCGTGATGTGTTCGCGATAACCGCACTTGGTGCAGTAGATATGGTGGATATCTCCATGAATATCGATTACTTGCTTGGATCCCGCACGACCGTGCAAACCGTCGACATTTTGAGTGAGCACCCAAACACTTTCCAGCCTGGATTCCAAAGAGGCGATCACCTCATGACCAGCGTTCGGCTTGGCTGCTTGAAATGCTTCTGCCAGTTGTCCCAAATATTCCCAAACCACTTTGGGTTGGGTTCGCATCATGTAACCCGATAAAAGATCTTCTATGGTCAGACTATCGCGGACGGGAATATCCCCGTAAAGGCCGCCAACACCGCGATAGGTAGGCATCCCCGAGTCAGCAGATAGACCCGCACCTGTGATGAAAAGAACGCGTTTGGCCTTCGCGAGTGCTTCGGCGACTTGCAAGATAGGTTTCTCAGGAAGGGTTTCATCCATGATCTTTCCTCAGCCATGAAAAAGGTTATCGGCTCCAAGGAATGATTCTAGCTCGATTGATGCAATTACTCTGTCTTCTTCTGGCCAAAAAGGACTATAGCCCGATCATCTTTGCCATCAAAATACGGCCAGGCCCTCTTTTCTGAACATAGGCAATGAGTTTTCCGTGCGCTGCTTCAAAGTCGGCAGGCAGAGAGATTTCTGCTTGGCCCTTCCCTTTCCCATCGAGCTTGATGGTTTGAAATGCACGAACGACATGATCATGCCGCAGCTTTCGGTTGCGGTTTTCGCCGCGTCGTACATGGCGCTCCAGTTGACTTTCCACGACTGCGAGCTGAAGGAGGTCTCCCTTAAACCCAGGGCCGACATCAAAGTTAACATTCAAATCAGCTGCGCCCTTTACAAGACCGAGTGTCATGGATTTTTTTTGCGATCGCGTTCGTTTCAGAGCCCTTTGAATCAAGCGTCGTCCTTCTTTGCGATCCGATCCCACAAAAACCCTGGTGCCATTCACGATCATTTGGGGTGTATAGACTCTTGACTCTCGCATATGGCCCGCGTAATCACGCTGACGCCGGGTATAGGCTTCTTCTGCAAAGGGATCTTTCCACCCCAAGTAATCCCAGTAATCTACATGAAAAGAAAGGGTATAAATAGGCAGTTGACCCTTCGCAGCCTGTTCGGTGAGATCGCTTAGATAAGCATCAGCAGGGGGACAACTGGAGCAGCCCTGAGAGGTAAACAGCTCGACAACAGCAAAGGCCTCACCGGCATCTGCTTCATCCTGTAGCGGAATAAGGCCATAACCGGTAAGTCCCGACAGTAGAAAAATGATTTCCATAATCATGGTGACACTCCCTAAGTCATTTGCATGACAAACGCTTCCTCGTGGTCACCCATTCCGAACAATCTTTTACATAAGTCTGGTGCATTCCATCAAACTCCGGTAGATGAGGGAATGCTATGATGAGCCTTCTCAATTAATATTTCGGGTTATTCATCGGAGACATGCAGTCATGAAGGTCGTTCCCGTTCCTTGTTTGAAAGATAACTACGCTTATTTGGTCATTTGCGAGGATACAGGCGGCTGTGGCGTGGTCGACCCTTCCGAAGCTGCACCGGTTCTCAAAGCTGTTCGCGAACACCATGTGGATTTGGTCGCCATTTTCAATACACATCACCATTGGGACCATGTGGGCGGCAATGAAGACCTTTTGAAATCCCATCCCAATCTCCAAGTTTACGGCCACGAATCTGATAAGGGGCGCATCCCCGGCCAAACGATCCATTTAAAAGATCAACAACCCATCGCATTGGGCCTTCTCCACGGGCATGTCACGCATAATCCGGGTCACACCACAGGCGCAGTCACTTATTTCTTTGAAGATTCAGCCTTTACCGGAGACACCCTTTTCGCTGCTGGTTGCGGGCGCTTATTTGAAGGGGACGCCGCAGATATGTATCGTTCACTTAATCAAGTGATTGGCGGACACGCCGACACCACCAAACTTTTTTTCGGGCATGAATATACGGAAAACAATTTGCGCTTCGCCCAAAGCATCGAGCCTGGCAACCAAGCTATTGCCGATAAGTTGGAGCGCGTTCGCAAGCTGCGCCAACAGGGGCTTACAACGACCCCATCAACCCTGAAAGAAGAATGGGCCACCAATCCTTTCATGCGGGTAGAGTCCGACGAAATTAAAACTCATGTGGCGAACCTAGAGCCCCAAAACGATCTATCGCCCATTTCAGTTTTGCGTGTGGTTCGTGAGTTAAAAGATCGTTTCTAAGCGCTAAATGAAGCCTTTTTTCGTCCTTCAGGCCTCAAAGAAGCCTACGACACACACGAAACCAGTGTCCCTAGATATATATGCCCCATTAAAAATCATGCGCCCAAATCCTTAAAAACGCCAACTGCGCGAAGTGTTCCCCGTTCGTTTTCACAAGGAAAGGGGAATCGAACGCAGCGATGATCTGTTACAGAACACCAGCCGTGCTTATGGAACACCTGCTATTTTTCCGCGGTTTTTGGCGCATTTAGCTAAAGTGTGGCATCTCAGCGTGGGAAAACTGCGTATCAGGCGATGAAAGGAAGCGTTATGGTAGTTTTCGTTTTTTTAATATTAAGCCTGATTTGGGGATCCACTTGGCTGTTTATCAAAATCGGCCTGGAGGACATGACGCCATTTTGGTTTGCGACGGGTCGTTTTCTTATGGCCTCCGTTCCTCTGCTTTTCTTTTCTTGGGTAAGACGTAAATCCATCCCCAAAAATCGAGCGGATTTGATGCTGATTGCCATTACCGGCATCTTAATTTTTGGAACCAACTATGCGTTGGTTTTTTGGGCCGAGCTCTATATTTCCTCCGGCTTAGCCGCCATTCTTTACACGTCTTTGCCATTGTTCGGCATGGCTATCGCCCATTACTACCGCCGAATGGAAATCTTTTCCCTAAAAAAACTAGCTGGTATTCTGGCTGGCATTTTTGGTGTACTCCTTATCTTCCGGGATCAATTAAACCTCAACGATGCCATGGCCATCTGGGGCAGTCTCGCCATCCTCCTTGCTTCCTTTGGAACCGCATTCGGCACCGTTCTCATTAAAGCCCACGGCACCCATATAGACATTGTCGTCATGACAACCGGCCAAATCTTGATCGGCCTCATTCCCATCACCGCTTTAGCACTCTTTTTGGAGCCATTTCCCATGGTGAGCGCTCTGCCCATGCGTGCCTGGCTCGGCATGGCTTACCTGGGGCTTTTGGGTTCTGCCTTCACTTTTGTTCTCAACAACTGGCTGATTAAACAAATCTCGGTCACAACCACCCAACTCATCCCCTTTGCCTCGACGCTGCTCGCCGTATGGCTCGGCGTCTCGATTCTTGATGAACCACTGCATACAGGCACTGTGATTGGTGGCGTTTTGGTCCTCGCCGGCTTGTTAATCGCAACGCGGCAAACCAAGTCCCAAAGGGATTTACTGACCCAGAATGCCGTAGATCACACAAGCGGGTGCGCCAATCCAGTAAACAGTCCAAGTGAGAATCATGCCATGGAAGCGAAACCAGGACTGTGAAAGGGTTTTGTGAATCCCACGACCATGAGCTAAACGCCCGAGTGTTAAGCAGATGCCAAGAGCGTGGACAAGGTAAATAGGTGCTGCAACCGCTTCTAACATAGCGATGATCAATAATGCGACAGGGACCGTTTCAGTATTGTTGCCATAGGCTCGGATCGCCTTCAACATCTCCTTGTGACCACCATCGCCAGCCGAAGTACGCGTTTTGCGGCGCTGTTTGACAACGAGTAAACCCAACCCAACAGTGATCATGGCATTTAAGCCCACATAAATGGCAGTAGTCGCAAAGGTCATGGATGCATCCTCCCTGGTGATTTAGTTGGACCTTACTTGAAAACATCCTGAAAAGGCAAAGAAATCAACGAATCAGGTTTGCCGCATCTCCCTTGAAAAGGCACCCTAAAAAAGAGACTGACCTCGAACAGGTAATGCCTCCACCTCTTTTTTCTCAGCGTCCATGTCCTTGTGCTCGCATTGGATATGGCTCGCATACCATTTAGCTCCCGGGAAGGCCGAAATACCGTGCAGAAACACGCTGAACAGAACGGTCAAGGTGGCAATTTCAAAGATTTTATGGCTCGCTGCAAAATCGCCTTTATCCACTACCAAAATGGCAAACAGAATCGAGGCAAGACCCCGTGGCCCGAACCAACCGAGAAACAAATAACTCGGCCACTTCAAGCGACTTCCGATAAGGGAAAACGCCACCGCGAGGAAACGCACAGCCGTTAGGCTAAGCAGTGCATAAACGACCATTTGCCAAGTGAGATGCATGATTACCGGCCAAACCATCGCCGTTCCGAATATCAAAAAGACTAATAAAACGAGGAGCTGGCCTTCTACTTCTCCAAATTCGTAAACCTTTTCGCATACATCTCGAGCCACATTGCCCAGCGTCAAACCAGCGAGAAAGGCCGCGATAAAACCATTGCCATGGACCGATTCGGCCAAAGCGAAGGAAAGGGGCGCTAAAGCAATTAATGACAGCTGCTTAAAGGTATCGTCCATCCATCCCGCTTTGATGCCGTAGGCAATCGCCCGCCCTCCGAAATAGCCAACACCGATGCCGATCAAGGGACCCAAAAGCAATTGCTTGGCAGCAAAGATCATACTTTCATTCATGGTCTGATCCTGCACGCCTGCAGCAACCGCAAGGAGGAAAATCACCGGAACGCAAATACCGTCATTTAAACCGCTTTCCACATTAAGCGCCTGGCGCATGCGCTGGGGAACATCCGGACTGGATACGACCGCTTGGCCCAGCGCCGCATCTGTCGGTGCGAGCACGGTCGCCAAAATAGCCGCTTCCCAAATAGAGAATTGTGGAAAGAGCCATAAACCACCCAGGACGCCGAACAAAATGGCCAAGGGAAGGGCGATAGCTAACAAACGCAGCGGCAAGCCTAAGTTTCGCCGGAGAACGCGTATGTCAATGCGAGAGGCATCCACGAAAAGAACGAGAATAAGCGTTATTTCCCCGATAAAATGGACACTCGGTTCCGTCGTGCCGAGCGTGACCAACCCAGACACACTCTCGCAAAGGACTATCCCTGCCAGCACGAAAAACATCGGCGGCGTAAACACACTCGCGTGTGCTTTTTTTGAGATCATGCCAAAGGCGATGATAGCCAACGAAATAACGATAAAGCTCATACTAAGCATAGGAATCCCCACGGTCCTCAACGATTCACTTTTGAAAGGATGTTGGTTTTGTTAACAAGGATTTGGGTGGTTCCATTTCATTTTCACCCAATCCTCGCCTTTTTCGAACCCTTTTCCGCAAAGTTTCCCTGCAATGGGATTAGCAGCACCGTGACTTTCGATATAATCAAAACCGTTCCAGGCTCTTCATTGAGCCCTTCCAGGCTCTTCATTGAGCCCTTCCAGGCTCTTCATTGAGCCCTTCCAGGCTCTTTTTAGGAAAGATGACCCATGCGTTTTAAAAAAGCACCTTTAAACCAAAAGCTCTCTTCCAAAGCCCTCCTGATTTTGCCGCCACTTTTGCTTATCCTTTATGTTGGACACAGCTTTTCAGTAATTCGCGAGCTCCTGAGTGAGTCGACGGATTTTCATTTGAATTACGCCAACAATTTGGTTCAGGAATATTTCCACGGGGAATTAACCCTCCAAATGGAACGACTTAGCAGTTGTATCAAACAGCAAACAGAAGATTGCCCCGAAACGAATTGGTTACAGAAGGAAGAGCTTGGACCGGCAGTTGCCACCTTACCGGATCCGCAATCCGGGACGTTAAATATCTACCTTAATGAAACCAACATTTCCTCAGCCATCGCCAATTTTGTGAAAAACAAACAAGGTCTTGCGGGACTCATTTCCTCGCGCTATCACGAGCCTGTTTACTGGTTCCAAATCCAGGATGATACCGGAAAAACCATTTTCCAATCGGGTCCGGACTTCAAGAATGCGAAAGGTCGCAGGTCTTATCCTATGGAGCAGGCCTTGCCGGGTCACACACTCCACATTGCTTACAATTCCTTCGGCGCTCAGCAGCTTTATTCCGTTGCTAGTAAACGCATTAATTTCGGTGTGATTCTCCTTCTTTTTGTATTGGCGTTATTAAGCTTGGCCCTTTTCACCCGATCCCTTCGTCAAAAAATCCTCTTGGCTAGGCAAAAGACCTTTTTCGTATCTACCGTTTCCCACGAATTCAAAACACCCTTGGCCATCATGAAACTCGCAAGCGAAACCCTTTCGGCGAAACGATACACCTCCGAAGAAGAAGCCAACCGCTTTTTAAGAATGATTGCTAACGAGATCAATCATCTTAATCTTTTGGTCCACAAAATTCTAAGTTACAACAAAATTGAGTTAAACCAGGTCTTCTTCCATGAAAAACGGCTCGATTTAATCGAGCTTTTAAAGGTGAGCCAGGAGAACTACGCCATCCGTGCAGAGGCCGAAGACATCACCTTAAGCTGGGATATGCCGGAAGGTCCATGTTGGATTCTGGGTGATGCAGACCTCATTCGTCACGCCGTTGATAATGTGTTGGATAATGCCTTTAAATACCGAGGTGCCTCCAAGGTTATTCGGGTGAGTTGCCAAATCATCGGTGATGCGATTGATTTAAGCATTCAAGATGAAGGCGTGGGCATTGCCGCTGATGAACAACAGCATATTTTCAAAAGTTTTTACCGTGTGAGCGATCCGAGTACCGAAGGCATTCGAGGGTCAGGTCTTGGCCTTGCCATTTCCAGATATATTCTGGATCGTTGCAAAGCCACGTTAAATGTTCATTCAATGCTTGGCAAAGGCGCCACATTTACCATAAAGTTTCCCATCCACACTGAGGTTACGAGTTGAGGGCATCATGGCAAAAATTTTATTAGTAGAAGACGAACCCGATCTTCGCTTTTCACTCGTTCACAATCTGGGGTTCGAGGGACATGAAGTTGTCGAAGCCACCCACGGTCAAGAAGGGCTGGAAGCTTTTCAGGAAAGCGTTTTCGATCTCATCATCCTCGACATTATGATGCCAGGAATAAACGGTTTGGAGCTTTTGGAATGCATTCGCAAGCAAAACACAACGGTTCCCATCATGATGCTCACCGCCAAATCTTCGGAAATGGATAAAGTCATCG
>WURV02164838.1:0-15087 GCA_011762755.2 Epimenia babai
TTGTCATGATTATTGTCATGATTATTGTCCTGATTATTGTCCTGATTATTGTCCTGATTATTGTCATGATTATTGTCATGATTATTGTCCTGATTATTGTCATGATTATTGTCATGATTATTGTCCTGATTATTGTCCTGATTATTGTCCTGATTATTGTCATGATTATTGTCCTGATTATTGTCCTGATTATTGTCATGATTATTGTCCTGATTATTGTCCTGAATATTGTCATGATTATTGTCCTGATTATTGTCCTGAATATTGTCATGATTATTGTCCTGATTATTGTCCTGCTTATTGTCGAACGCATTTGTTTGATGCAAGAGGAATCACTCCTTCAAGAGGTCTTTTAAACTGGACAGATATTATGTGAAGTTCAAATGAAGGGTGAGTATAGTGGACAGATATTATTCGTGTGCTAGGATTAAGAATGATGAAAATCTGATGTAACAGATGTGTATTAAGAGCTGACTTGAATTATCAAAAAATTTTGATTAGATATCAATGGGGCAGGATATTCTAGATGAATCAGGCTGTACAAGTGAAGGGGTAGCCACCATGACAGATTGCTATTTGCTACTACACAAGTGAAGGAGTGGCCACCATGACAGATTGCTATTTGCTACTACACAAGTGAAGGAGTGGCCACCATGACAGATTGCTACTGCACAAGTGAAGGAGTGGCCACTATGACAGATTGCTATTTGCTACTGCACAAGTGAAGGAGTGGCCACCATGACAGATTGCTACTGCACAAGTAAAGGGGTGGCCACCATGACAGATTGCTATTTGCTACTGCACAAGTTAAGGAGTGGCCACCATGACAGATTGCTACTGCACAAGTGAAGGATTGGCCACCATGACAGATTGCTATTTGCTACTGCACAAATGAAGGAGTGGCCACCATAACAAATTGCTACTGCACAAGTGAAGGAGTGGCCACCATGACAGATTGCTATTTGCTACTGCACAAGTAAAGGAGTGGCCACCATGACAGATTGCTACTGCACAAGTAAAGGAGTGGCCACCATGACAGATTGCTATTTGCTACTGCACAAGTGAAGGAGTGGCCACCATGACAGATTGCTACTGCACAAGTGAAGGAGTGGCCACCATGACAGATTGCTATTTCCTATTCCTACTGCACAAGTAAAGGAGTGGCCACCATGACAGATTGCTACTGCACAAGTGAAGGAGTGGCCACCATGACAGATTGCTACTGCACAAGTGAAGGAGTGGCCATCATGACAGATTGCTACTGCACAAGTAAGGGGAGTGGCCACCATGACAGATTGCTACTGCACAAGTAAAGGAGTGGCCACCATGACAGATTGCTACTGCACAAGTGAAGGAGTGGCCACCAGGACAGATTGCTACTGCACAACTTCAAGGACTGATGGCTGATCGGGCAGAAGAGAAACAAGACCCTTGAGGTTGCTATGTGCAGAATATCCATGGTGTATCGGATATGTTATAAAATTGTTTAGTAAAATTGGGTGGTGAATCGTATAAATACATTAATACTTATATAATATATATGAATACATTTAATATTCTACATAAGCCGTGCCATTTGTGTTGGCGCCTTATTCTACTAATACTACAGACATGACTATGAAAAGAGGGAAAAAGGAAACTCATCAGAGGTCACAGATGATGTCATTTAATCGATAAATTTAATGACGACATTGAGGAAAAGTATAAAAAAAAACATTTGACTGAAAATGAGATATTAATCGAGGCGCTAAAAAAGGTTCAATGGAAAACAATTTTTATCATTATAAATAGCCATATAAACGGGTTTTATTGCCAAAAATTTACAGTTGAATCTATTTTGAAGTTAACTCATACTATTATTATTATACTATTAGTATTATTATTATAACTATTATTTTAAGAGGGTTGCAAAATGACTATCTTAATTACAAGTATTTACACAGTCCGTTGCCCTCTGTAAACTAAACTGCCAAACTATATACAATTTAGAAACAAAAAGAGAAAAAAATAGAATAGCAAAGGGAAAAATATTGCACAGTAATATATGAAATGTAGTTATAACAGTATTTACGATGTGATATTTTGGCAGTTGCATATCAACTTAAGCGGCCAATATCCCTGAATTCGGTTAGTATAGGTGAAGATAGTTATTTTTTGAAAGAGCATAAAGATGTACAAGATTGAATCTTAGATGGAAGTTGCTTGTAGAGATGAGGACCTAGGCTAAACAACTAGTAGTACTACTACCAGGGGTAACTAACCTCTAGTGGTACACCCTTAATTTATCATGCTGGAAGATTTCAATTTTCACGATTAATAATGAAATGAAATTTATCAGATTAACGTTATTCGTATAAGATGCATAAGATGTTATTGTTAAAACTCAAAACCCATAAAATACGAAAATGTGGACTAACTACAAACTTGTAACCCGAAATTAACAACTATACATAATTAATAAATTATGCTTACTTGATTCAGAGGAGGAAACGCCATCATTACATTGCTATGCTTCTCAGCAACATTTAGGTAAATAATATGTTTTTCTTCCTGGCTATGTATTCGCTTAGTTATAGTTTAGTTTGCACGTTTTGGGTGCTGGCAAACACATGGAACTGTTAACCTCTTATTTACTCTGAATAGAAAAATAAGGGTTAAGATCGCACCTAAATCCAGCGAGGAGATAGCGTTGCAACCGCGAGCGCTTAGATAATAACGTTATCTTCTCAACAGAAGGTCGCCATTGTATTACAACCCAGGGAATAGCATCGTATGCCTTCATTAACCCTTAGGACGTAGATGTAAAAGAATTGTATTACTATGGTAATATGATGAACAGATATCAGTGTGGTAAGGGTTAACAATCTTGATGATAATGATGCAGGAGTGCACTTCCATACAGAACTTAAAGACTTACAGGAAATTCATGCTGCGCGCCCTCGGACCTGCTGTTTACTCGCTCATATACGTAGGTACAACGTATTGAATGGCGGGAACGAATCAGTTTTTCCTGGTTATGATGAAGCTACGACGACATACAACTAATTTTGAACTTTCCAGATTGTGGGCGATATCTCTAAAGTCAATCTCTAACATTGTAAACACCTGCATAATATTTATGCCCAGTGGCGCTAAATGGACATATGGCCATCAAGAGAACTAACTGATTATTTTTTATTAACTCTTTGTTTATTGAACACAAGCTTTGATACATGGAACGTCAATAATAAATATGCTTCATTAAAAGATGGCTTATTTAATTCATTTTGTCAAATAGTGCAATATAAATATTTTATTATTCTTTACACTTGATATTCATCAATACATTGCGGAAAGCTTGTATCACTATTGTAAATATATACAGCTGGTTCAAGCATGGGATGTTGTAGGCTACTCCGGTAGATATCACTCTTTGATTCTCCCTGTTTCTCTACTATAACGCCAATCTGAAATACACAAAAATATATATTCTAATGTATAATGCTTAACACAAATATATTTTTGATTTAGAACATGATTCAACAATAACCTCTGAGAAAGAGGCATACAGTTTAAAATTTAATAGTAAAGTATATATTGCATTACATGAAAATGATTTATTAACTAGTAATGTAGTGATGAGTCCTGACCCAAATATCAACAGACAGAAACTGTATTAGGTGGGGCAACATTGTATGGTTGTGATTTTTTAATGTAATGTAGAATTTTAATAAAAATCACTATATAGAATAGGTACTGTAAAATTCAATAGTACACACGGTACGATACAAGAAATGGTTTAATGAATTTTATTTATTGATATTATGTAGTCTACCTTTCAACAAGATTTTTCTCTCTGTCAGCTCTTCATCACCAAGTTTGGCTAATCCATGGCGATATCCGCCAAAGGGACGCAACACTAAATCTATACCAGAGGCATGTACCCTCTTCCGATCACGCATACATTCAGCTATGTATTGTATTCATTTTTACAAGGGAATGGAATTCTGTAAGGGAAATCTTTAAGAATGTAGTTATCTCCCTTCCCTGGTACAATTCCCGCTACTGTGGCAGGGTTTTTTTTGCAGAAAACGCCTTAAACACCCGTGCCAATGGCCTTAACCCCCCCCCCCCCCCGTGCCCATGGCCTTAACTCCCTCCCCGTGCCCATTGCAGTGTGGCACTGTTAGGACTTTTTTGTGGCTCTGCTTCAGATGCTCTATGGATGGTCTCTACGTCGCTTACCTCCCCGCTCTGTCGTCATCTCATTGTAAATAACCATTCACTATTATAGAAGTCCGCAATCATGGGGCCATATTTGATTAACATTTCGCTTTTGACCAGCAAATGTCCAAAGCTCTCCAGTCCAGCTATTTGTATCTACAGAACATCCCATAAATCTTTCGTTACCTTTTTTCTCAGAACTGTGTGACACTCTTTTCACCACAACCGAAACTCCCTCTACGTCAATCTTCCATCATACGAACTCCGCAGACGTCAGAAACGCCAGGACAGCACCGCTCAACTTGTCACGCACTGAAAGTCTTCAAGAAGAGGCGTACTTCAAGCCATGCCGTACGGCTCACATTCACATTAAGCGTCGTACAAGTGGTTAGGTCTGTCCACTGGTGGACTGTTTTCATAGGGGTATCGCCATAGAGGTGGTTACCGCATTTATTGAGTACAAAAGGAATTCTGCTTTATTGAAACTCAGAACATAGTGAATAAACATAAAAGATAGTGTGTAAAAGTCATCAAGTGGATCAAGATAAAATACATATTAGAATTAAGAATAATGAAAGAAACTCGTCCACCTGCAATACCCCTCCTTTCTACATGTATAAGTGCAGTGACAACGTCAGATGTTCTTGCTGTGCCTACAAGGAACCACTTAAATGAAAAATACATGCAATAGAAATTGTCTATATTAACGATACATTCATAACACTTAAAGGCTTGTGATTTGGAAATAAAATAGTGGAGTCAAATACATGTAACAATAAATAAATGGATAGATATCGACGTCTCTGCCAATTATGTTCGTTCTGAATTTGGTACAATGGCTAAAATATATAACATATACATCAGAATATGACACAGCTACAGTAGGCCTGCCTCTTAATTTGTCTTAGCTACAGTAGGCCTGCCTCTTAATTTGGCACAGCTACAGTAGGCCTGCCTCTTAATTTGGCACATCTATAGTAGTCCTGCCTCTTAATTTGGCACAGCTACAGTAGGCCTGCTTCTTAATTTGGCACAGCTACAGTAGGCCTGCCTCTTAATTTGGCTCAGCTACAGTAGGCCTGCCTCTCAATTTGGCACAGCTACAGTAGGCCTGCCTCTTAATTTGGCACAGCATCTGTAGGCCTGCCTCTTAATTTGGCACAGCTACTGTAGGCCTGCTTCTTAATTAGGCACAGCTACAGTAGGCCTGCCTCTTAATTTGGCACATCTATAGTAGGCCTGCCTCTTAATTTGGCACAGCTACAGTAGGCCTCCCTCTTAAAAGTAAAATGCAATATTTTCTGATACGCATATAAATTTGAAAGTTCTTTTTATATGAGGTTATATTTAGCAATGGTCGTAGGGTATGTGTGTTGACGTTAGCACGTTTAATAACAAGATGTACTGTGGTATGTTTATACTTAATATGATGTAATGCACTGCACTCCACAATCGAATGACACTCACCCCCCCCCCTATTTTATCCTCTCTACACAGTGAACAGAAACGCTCAGAATAATCTATATCTATCGATCAACTGTTAGTGGCCCGTCTCTACTGCTATTCCCGAGTTACTCCCCCGTGCCTGTTAGTTTAATCCATAGAAAAACCGACCGGATATATGGACACTGTGTGAGACTGTGGAGTTTACTGCGCTAACAAACTTATCGTTCGCGCGACGTTGTACTTGCGTGGTCTTTATCGGATTCGTGAGATTTTCGGGTTTCTTTAGTCTAGTGGGTCAAATAAAGCGTTAAAGATTAACTTTCATTTTTTACAGAACGAAACTTCCACCTTTTTTATTGTGTTACATTTTAAAGAGCCAAATTGCACGAAAAGTAATATAATAATAATATGCCATAGGGAATTATATAATAATCATAATTCGGACTTTTTAGCTACGTATATAGCATATAAGACCTAGTACATTGGTGACAGCATAATATCGCTGAAGCTAATGACACATGTGTGAATAAATCATCAGAATGGATGTATACCTTATATGCATATCTTCTAACAACGTAACAACACCACTATCTTGTGTTGTTTTATGACCGTGGATGAGTGTGCCTGGGGCAGTGACTAAGGTACAACCGCGTTTCTTGGAATCTACACGCGGAGAGGGGCTGTCTCTCATAAATATAAGATGGTACTGCTCATAGGTGCATACGTTTTACCAAAAAAATCACCATTACACGTATATTCTGTGCACTAAGGAAGTTTCTTCAGCTCACCATGAACCATCAACTCGGGTATTTCTTGTAAGTCGCATCATTTAATTGAGAAAATGTATGAATGAAAATAATTTGTATAATACCTCAGGGCTCCATAAACCCAAACATTTACGTTATGTGTCATCATTGGAGAAATAATTGTATTTAAAATATCGATTATCGTTGTTATTTAAAGTGGGACGGTCCTAAATTTACCTAATAGAGGATACATCGCGCGTGAGCTTTGTCATTATTTCTCTTGAGACTTTTTACAAAGCGACTATTGAGTCGCACAAAATTTCAATCTTTTAGGGTAATCATTAAAAGAAAATTAGATATTTCCTCTTTTCTGGCTAAAAGATCGCACCGTCACTCTTGTCCCTGTACACCGTGAGGTGCCGTGTGGTACAGCAATTTTTAAACGAATCTTGTATCTTCTGCAGTCTTTCTCTGCTATCTGCAAGAATGGCGGCGTCGTCAGCGTAGAGAAAACAAACCTAGTGATTGAATTTATCTGATTTCATCACTTCACGGGATGTTGAGAGACCTGAAATCCTGCTCGATGAGCAACCGTTACCCGTAAAAAACTGTGGGAAGTACCTCTCGCAGAACTGTTGCCCTAAATTTCCGGGGATGGACAGAAATTGAAGCCCTTTCTGATACAGGGGATATGGTTTAGAAATAAAATAAAATAAGTAAGATAATATTACAGTTTGTATGAATAATGCCAAAATACACGATTAAGTAATATAATAACAACAATCAGTTATGGTGCAAGCATATAACAGCGTAACAACCTCCGAGATTTTGACGGAGACAGCGTATTCGACGCGCCTCTAATTAAGTTAGTATCAGTGTATTAGGTACCCTGATAACCCAGGCAAAGAGTCCCAGGCGCACGACTGCCAAATGCGGAATTATCCGGCCGACAAGTTCGTGACGAGGCCAATGGAATTAGGACCAGTCAGCCGATCGTGTGATAACATTACCCGTGACAAGAAAGATCTAAGATTGCCTCGCTTCCGCGTCTCTTGTCCTGCGGCACTCCACATCAAATCAGCTTTAGCAAACTTGTTCACGCCACGCCACTCGCCGCGTGCAATTAAATCACGACAAAACATCTAATCACTGTCGGCTATAGCTTGCGTGTGTCACTCAAAATTCATAGAGTAGTCCACAATATCGATACTGAATGTGATCCAAACAAAAAGTGTTGCTCGACCACTAGACACATTTCTCGCCACGCGCATCTAGCTTACCGGTATACCGCGGTGTTTTGAGGATATTAAAACGTCCTCAATGACTCTGAGGTTTCACTCTGTTTGGGTAGCTCTATAACAGAAGATGCAGATCCCAGGCAGAACACTCGGCTGAGATGACCAGGTGCTTAGCTGTCTACAAAGAGCAGCCATCTATGTGCTAATGCGCAGTATTATAACTACGATAACAATGTCAAAACAGTATCAGATATACATAGCAACTCTAATGCATTATTATTCAAACTAATCACAACTCCAACTGCTGTCATTCATATACCATTAGAGACAGTCGGCGGGCTTTGTGATCAGCCAAATTTATCCTTCTTTCATAAGTTGCAAGTCAGCATTGGCCTGTAACTCGTGAGGTGCAAAATTACGAATGCGAACCCCATAATTATAAATTTGGAAGCGAAATAGGGTTGGGATTGGTATAAACGAGGGAAAACAGTGTCGGAATAAAATGATCATTAAGTGCAGCTCGGCGCCGAATGCAAATTCAATTTTGTAAGCTTGACACGTCTATCGATCTTCGACTGGCGTGACGAGTCTCTGGTGATGCACGAGCCGGGACAGACTTGGGTCCAATTCCCGGGATACGTTAATTGTGCGAGTAAGCGGGGAGGGCCGGCTCGGTTGAGACAAATAAAGCATGTAATGAGATAATGAGTCGAGGATGAAGACGCGGTGTTGTGGCGGAGATGGGAGCCAGTGTGGGTAATAAATGACCTGTCCCTCGATGCTCCAATAAAATCGAGATAATCATGCAGATGTAATTATGCTGATAGGCTTATAGGGTACTTTCCATAGCACGGTACAACAGAAAAATTCACGCAAGTCCACTTAATGGTAACACATGTGCTTTCATACGATTCAATATACAAAATAAATAAGTGATATTTTCAGCAATACAATATGCGGGAGTCACTATATATCGCATTTTATTTATCACAAGAAGCCATTTATATGTACGTGCAGGCTACTTCATACATCACACCGTTATTATGTTATCATAGGCCGATCTCGAATTTATTCATTGATATGCTTTGAATGTCTTTCTGTGGAGTAGTCACAATCCTGATAACTACGATATTGTTCCAGTACAGTTCTGATATATGCATACGTAGTGTTGTAGTAAAGATTTGTATTCTTTTATCGAATGCATTCTATCACGAAATTATGACGTGAGTCGTTGTGAGAAATCCTATCTTTAATGTTTACTGCAAAAAATTTCACTTGTCGTCATAGTAACGAGTTTTATATACGGAACAAAACGATAACCGTCTAATCTACACGATATATACGAGGTTAGGTTAAATTAAACTTTCCTATAAAACTACTATCGGAAGATACCAGCCGTTTATACAGCCAACTTTGGAACCAGCCTGAACTTCTAGAAAATTCATTCGACCAATGAAAACCATGTTTATATTCGGTGAATGTTCTAGAGCAAGCGAATCTATATTTAGCTCTGTAATTACCAGTTCGCGCTCAATCTTGGGGGAAGGGAGACACATTCGGTATCATCGAGGAAACGCGGACACACTAGCTTGTACTTTTGCACGCGGAAAAAGATACATGATTTTCAATCTGTTGTTCGCCGTGTATACGTATAAGTAGGTAACGGGATTCACGTGTCATCCGTTTGGTGGTTGTATGGGACAATAGCTAACAGAATTGTTGTGCATAGCACACCCTCAGTTGTTCGTGTTTTATCAATTCATTAAATCGATTCTCGCGGTTTTTCTGTTGTAACGAAACACGTTACTGTAATGGTTCTAATAGTAATCTTTTAATTCTGCAAATCTTGCATGGTTAAGGATAAATAAATTGTATTAAACATACAATTCACAAAGGCAAGAGAACATCAATCCAAACATTAAATTTACACGGAATGCGACTAGACTTAACAATTTTAATATTGTATTCTTATACTTATATCGCGTTGCTTGGAGAATGGTAACAATTTTAATACTGTATATATGATAATTATATAGCGTTGCTTGGAGAATGGTAACACTTTTAATACTGTATATATGATAATTATAGTGTTGGTTGGAGAATGGCAACAATTTTAATACTGTATATATGATAATTATATAGCGTTGCATGGAGAATGGTAACAATTTTAATACTGTATATATGATAATTATAGTGTTGGTTGGAGAATGGCAACAATTTTAATACTGTATAGATGATAAATATATAGAGTTGGTTGGATTATGGTAACTTTTTACATTTTTTCGTGAGTGCAACGCTTACAAGATCCTGCACTAGGATTAGCGTGGAGAGAAGAACTCTTGGTGACTTGGGGAATGGATGGCGGTACGATACTTGGGTACGGCGTGTACATCTCGAAGCCCGGGGGTGGAGGAGGAGTGTGGTTCATAAGACTCACTATCCTCCGCATTTCCTCCAGCGCGTTCGCTTGCATGAGAATGTAGTTCTTGGCGAGAAGCAGAGTGGCTATCTTAGATAGTTTTCTCACTGACGGACTGTGGGCGTACGGGATGACGGACCTTAGTTCATCTAGGGCGTCGTTCAAGTCGTGCATGCGGCGTCGTTCACGAGAGTTCACATTTAAACGCACGAGTTTTCCGTCGGGACCGATACGACTTCCGCTTTTGTGTTTGCCCCGCGAGCGATAATCGCCTGGTAAGGCGCTATCCGTGTCGTCGTCGCTATACATGTCGCCACTGTAGTCACCGTACTCGCCGCACGCGGAATCTCTCTGCTGGGGTGTTTCACTGTCGACTTTCGTGGCTTGATTAGGGACGTTGTCGCCTCGTCCAACGATGCTCTCCACTGAAAAACTGTTTCTCCGAGTGTCGTGCGTGTTAAACAAAGAGTCTGAAGTGGTTGGGTAAACGACTGTCGTAGGTTTGAGTGTCATTTCGGCCATGACGATATATTCTTATTCAGTAGATTCCAATTTCTGCAATGGCACATTATCATCACCGTCAATATGCGAAAGAAACTGGTTCTAAATCTACTGTAAACGCTGTGATTACACACCCACCGATGTCGATTAAACCAAATTCATTAACCTTCTAGATGAATCACTGAAGTATCCATCGATTATTGTCAACAATAATGCGAGCATTTTTAGAGACTTTAACATAAACGTCTCGCGTGACACCAATAGCAGGACTGACCTACTCAACATGGCTGCCTAACATCACCTCAAACAATATATCTGTTACAGGGAATGAACAAGTCCTCTCACCACGTTACTATGAGTATCTCACCACGTTACTATGAGTATCTCACCACGTTACTATGAGTATCTCACGATGTTACAATGCGTATCTCACCATGTTACTATGAGTATCTCACCATGTTACTATGAGTATCTCACCATGTTACAATGCGTATTATTATTATTATTATAATTTTATTTATAGTGCCTCTTCAACTAACTAGTTATCAGCGATACTTTTCAATGGTAATGCAACATGGTATACACAAAAAAAACAAATAGAAGCTATAATGGTATGTAACAAGTAAAAAGTATCATATTTAGCACGAAACAGTGAAGCTTACAATTAATCCATTCTACATAGAAGATATGATAGTCTAAAAATACTTAGACACGCACAGTAGACTAAGCTCAATATAGAACTAAATTGTATTACCGAATGCTTTTCAAAGAAGCTAGGCTTTGACAGTGAACTTGAGACAAAAACCTCGTTATACATCGTATAGTTGACTAAAATTATCCTAAAACTACATGGTATCACTGTATGCTTTTTGGATAAGGTAGGTTTTGATCGTGGACTTGAAGAAAGAAAAACTTGTAATAGATCGTATAGATAGGGGAAGACTGTTGAACAACTGAGGTGCTGTGACTTGAAAGGAGCGACCCCCAAAGCTGTCTCTGCTGTATCTAGGCTGGGCAATGGTCACGGTTGATGTCCGGTAGTGCGCCTTGGTTTATTCATGCATAATATTAGTTCGCTTAGATATACCAGAGCAAGGTTGTTAAGACATTTGAAAGTTAAAATTAACATTTTGAATTCTATTCTAAATTTAATAGATAACCAATGTAGCATTTTCAATGTTGGTGTTATGTGGAGGCGTTTAGGAATGTTGTATATCACTCTGGCGGCTAAATTTTGTAATTTTTGTAATCGGGATTATTCTTTTGCTGGAAGATTCATTACGATGGAATTACACGAGTCAATCCTGGAGGTCACAAAGGAATAAATTAATGTTTCAGTTTGTTGGGGAGATAAATATTTAGAGGCTGATTTTATTTGATGAAGAGGGAAATATCCAGATTTGAGAACGTTCGAAATATGATGGTGGAACGTAAGATGAGAATCAAAAATGATGCCAAGATTTTTTGCAGATTGGGAATGTTCAGTGATATCAGAATAAAAATTAAGCGATATGTTTTGGTACTGGAGAGCGTGCATAAGGTGAACTGATACAAATCATTCCAGTTTTTAGTATTTAATTCCAGTTTGTTTGCCGTCATCCACAGTAGAATATCATTAGGACAAGATTAGATTTTGGAAACTGCCTCAGAGAGATTGGCTGGACTATTAGTATCAACTGAGAGCCAGAGCTGAGTGTCATCTGCATAAAGGTGGCACTCAAGTCCATGGCGAGTGATAATGCTGTATAGTGGAGAAGTGTAACACGTGAATAGAAGAGGGCCTAGTACACTCCCCTGGGGCACCCCATCCCCATAAGAGAGGGGTCAACCTCACCATGTTACTATGCGTATCTTACCATGTAACAATGCGTATCTCACCATGTTACTATGAGTATCTCCCCATGTTACAATGCGTATCTCTCCACGTTATAATGCGTATCTCACCATGTTACAATGCGTATCTTACCATGTTACAATGCGTATCTCACCATGTTACCATGAGTATCTCACCAGGTTACAATGAGTATCTCACCATGTTACTATGAGTATCTCACCATGTTACTATCAGTATCTCACCGTGTTACTATGAGTATCTCACCATGTTACTATGAGTATCTCACCGTGTTACTATGAGTATCTCACCATGTTACTATGAGTATCTCACCATGTTACTATGAGTATCTCACCATGTTACAATGCGTATCTCACCATGTTATAATACGACGCTCTTCATTGCGGTGAAGCCGAGAAACTCATTCGCAAGTTGGACGATGCCGATCGAGTAGCGGCCGTCTATTTAAGAAACATTTGATGTTTTAAGAAGGCGCACACCTGGTCATGGCCGGTGTGACAGAATGGCAATGTACTTATCGTACAGAAATGCGAATAAATGCTACAAGAATAATGTCCAATGCAACTCTCAGTGTTACAATGGTCTAAAATGCTGCAATAATTAGTGAACTAACTGAACTGATTAGCTTATAGTCCACACTAAGTCATAGTTAGGTGACTTGTTTTATCAAATTAATTTCAGGGAATGTGCAATAATTTTTGGTGAAATTTTCAGGAAATGAGCATATCTCATGAGTGAAGCCGGAAATATGCAAGTTCCCTGAATAAACCAGGAGATATGCACATTGTCTCCAAATGCACGACACAACTTGTATCGGGCCACGCGGACTCTCCTATATTCATCTTATTCTTGCCACTCCTCACCTCAGCACTCATAGTTATAGTATTTTATTTCATCACTTGCACCCAGGCAAATCGTGGCACACCTGTACATTGATATCTGTCAACACGACGTGTATATTAGGCATATTTTGATGGAAATAGCATTGCATGAAACTATGGAAGTTTTTGGATTGTGACGGAGTTGACATTGGCGCTATAAATTACAAGAAATCGTGAGAAATACAGATCTCGCAAATCTAGT
This sequence comes from Epimenia babai, assembly GCA_011762755.2. Classification (NCBI taxonomy): domain Eukaryota; kingdom Metazoa; phylum Mollusca; class Solenogastres; order Cavibelonia; family Epimeniidae; genus Epimenia; species Epimenia babai. The sequence goes on from WURV02164838.1 coordinate 13,489, forward strand.
TATTTTTAGAGAGGTTTAAGTATTTAACTAACGAATAAATTGTATATAGCAGTGAGAAAAAGTACGAATAAAACAGGAATTATCCAGGGACATCGTAATTGGTCATATATATATTTTTTTAACATTTAAACATTCCAGAAGTTGAGACGATATTTTAAAATTCCGTAGTAGATTTTTACTAATAGTTGAACCTAAATTAAGCCCGTGAAAGGGCGTTATATTCATAAGAACCAACACGTCACCTGGTATTAACGCTGCTGAAGCAAGGAGTCCGGCATTTCCGGTTACTTTTGACAAATACACTCTAATTTTATTGTTGCAAATATTCATTCTATGCTAGAGAAAACACTTGGGTTTCGTCAGTAGAAGACTCTAGTCGTCCGAAGACACGCGACTCGCTCGGCGTTACGTGGAATGTTTCCAGCGGCCGCACCCGTCATTGGCTCGGGAACAAAGCCATGACGCACGCGTGAACAAGATGAACAAGCGACCAACACGCCCCACCGCAGTCATCATACACATGGCTACGCTAGATTAACCGTTAAAGTAGCCGATCTCCGCTTAATAGATTCTCCTTGAATATTTCGGATGCAGATTACAGCCACAGTTTTGGGCTATTTGAGTCTGATATTAGCCTGTCATTCTGTCTATCATTACTTGGTACCATATAGCTATAGCTCACATCATATTTTATCATATTCAAAGATCTCCGTAAAATCGTTTTAAATAATGACTAAATTTAGAATAAAGTCCTTGAAAAGCTATAAATCTAAATTATGATGACATTTCTGTTAAAAACGATGTAATTTTTTCTGATGTTTATTAATATTGACAGTATGAATTTCATTAGTATTATAAAGAAAAAAACCAGAAAAACGTTGGGAGCGCTGCGGACTGATTTACCAAGGTTTTTTGTGTATTTCTCTTGTTTATAGAACCACTGTAGGTGCGTCACCCCCAGCCTCTATTACCGTTACGTAAATACTAAGTTAATATTGTGATTTGATCAGTTTCAAGCGAATAATTTATAAATGTATATGATATGAAAGACAATGTATACGTGAATGAAAAAAACTTCTATTGCTCTGAAATTACAGACCATAAATGGAGAGATATGCACAGAAAAACCTATCCCCCTGATGGGACTCGAACCCACGACCCCCAGATAACCGGTGTGGTGCTCTACCAACTGAGCTACAGAGTAAAGCTTACTTATGTGAATTTAGATATCTAACACCGTTTTTTACTCCAGTTGGACCATTCCTCTCCAGCTATTCCAAGAACCACATTGGCTACCCCCATTGACACACTATAAATAGTCTTTCATATTTTATGCTTGTCAATAGAGAATATGATGAAGATTTGGATTTTTCTTCAATTGACATACTTGTGTGGATTTGTTAGTCGTGTGCCTGGGTGGAGAGTTTCTGAAGCACCCAGATCCAAAAGATAGTGCGCTGTGTTATTATGGTAGTGCGCCGTGTTATTATGGTAGTGCGCTGTGTTATTATGGTAGTGCGCTGTGTTATTATGGTAGTGCGCTGTGTTATTATGGTAGTGCGCTGTGTTATTATGGTAGTGCGCTGTGTTATTATGGTA
>WURV02164849.1:0-15087 GCA_011762755.2 Epimenia babai
CCACAGATCCAATTGGGTAAATCAACGAATCCACTTCCTACTTCCTGTCTATTTTGACAGTTTCGATTTCAGTTTGTTAACAAAAATAAGGCAAGTCAATGTTGTTGCAAATGTTTTATCATTATTAAAAAGAACAATTGAATTGAAGGTAAGATATCAGTACTCCAAGGAAGGGGTGCGACTTATATGATGCTGCGACTAATATGGCCAGTACGGTAATTATATTGCATAACATGATGAATAATACATTTAATTTAAATCATAGCCTAACACCATCATTAAGTGAAATGGAATGGAATTCTATTTGATTTCTAGGGCCCTTCAAATACATGTCAATCAAAGACTCCTTACAAATTTATGGTTACTACGACTAAATAGAAATGCAAAGAGTATAAGGAATACGGGGAGTACAAGGAATACCGTTCAAAGTCGAACTTGGTGAACCATAAGTGAGTCGAGAAAAAAGACATATACAGAAGATCACGGATAAAGAAAATTGTTAAACTAAAGTATTGTTCATAGCATGAAACTGATCATTCCTAACTTGCAAGGGGGATATGAACAACTGGGGTATATCACAACAAAGAGCTATGAATGAACGGTGGTAAAAAGATGAGTTTTGATAGCCTTCTTAAACGATTCAAGAGTGGTGATTGTTTGAATGTTTGCGGGAAGCTTGTTCCAAAGTGTAGGAGCTGCCTTCATAAAACATCGCCCACCCATAGTTAGTCTGTAGTATAGATGTGTTGCATCTATGTATATAGCTTTATAACCTGGATAGAGAACAGCCTGTTGCATCTATGCATAACGGATTATAACCTGGATAGAGAACATCACCCTCGGGCAACTATCATCTTGGGGTGTCTCGTTCCACATCTGCATTTGCATGCTGCACAGTGTCTCATGACTTGTGTCTCACAAGGTGCTCCTTTTTCTGTCATAAACAAGTATTCCGAACTTCTGAGTAAGTTTGTAGCAGCTGTATGGAGACGAAAGACAATAGTTTTATATATGCTGTGCAATAATGACAATGGTGCGCCGTCTTTATGCGATGGATAATAAATATTAATTCCAATGTTCCCATCTATTTACTTTCGCTTTAGTGTTTCATAATCCATTCCAACAGAGTAACACTATCACTAGCAGGCTTAGAAATATATGGTTGGTGCACGGTGCACATTCCAACACGTAATTTATCACTCTGCCTCTATCTCTTCTTCCAACATCAAGGTAGTTTGAGGGAAGAACGCGATACATTACCCTACTGTCTCCCAACCAAAGTGATAGTATTGGATGAAAAATAATGAAAAGATTGCATTTTATTAAAATGATAACAATGATTATTTCTCCCTGATTTCGGGTTAAAAAAATTCAGTGAGTGGATATAAAAAGTGCGGTAAGGCAGGTTCGAGTTAGGGTGTTAGTGGCAGTATTCATACAATCGATATCATACTTATCGTCAATCATTTGAATGAGAAAAAAGGTGATGAGTCTTCAGTTTGGTTCTAAATTTGGGGTTGAAATTTCTTAATTAACAGACCGATACATACCATGATTGGGATCGGGTATAAAATGCGACATTTTGGCTTAGTGACCCATAGTTTGTATACAATAGAGAACATTTTTTATATTTTGGAATGCATAAAATACAGCAAAGTATGTTGAAAATTACTAATTTAATCACATAATACCCTATGTTTTTTGTTTGATGCCATACAACATTATCGACCTAGTACTCAGTGGCAATACTTATTATTATTGCCAAGTAGTCTTTTATTTTAATACTACGTTCTATAAACAGAAGGCGCTTGTCATATTAAGCCTGCACGTTTCTATTTATAGAGACTTCTGGGTACCAAAGGTGAATGTTGATGATGCCTATCGTCTAAAATAACTTAAAACTTAATTTCGATAACGTAGAATAAATTTTTTCGCAACGGTATACCGTAGTTGGTCAAGACCAAGCATCTTTCCTTTATGCACCAACCAGGGTTCAGAAATATATTACATAAATTATTCATTTTATGCATATTGGCTTTACGTTGCTTGCCTAAACCAATGAGATATAAATTGCAATCGTGGGGATGACGAGGAATTAATGACATACTAACAGTGATAGATAAAAATCTAAAGAGATTCTGTATGCATAAATTCTGAATTGTGTAGAACGGTGCGTAGTGTGATAGACACGCGACAACTGTATCTAAGGGACTGATGCATGTAATCAATGCTTTGGGGTACATGTGGCTAATCATCAGCTATAATAGGATAGTGAGGTGTCGACATGCTAACGATATGTAGCTAATCATTGGCCAGTCGCCGATGTCATTACGATATTTGGCTAATTCATGGCTATCATGACAGGTGGTTGTTTGTCTCTGTATGATACACGCTTTAAGCATTGCTTGTACTACAATGGTTGCCGGTTGCAGACCCAGCGGGAAGACTTGTATCAATGTGGTCATTGCGGCTTTATCCTCGAATACATCTCAGTGTCTAGCCTATGCTTCCGCAGCAGGAATGTCACAACAGTCAATCAACCATTCTTCAGATTTTACACGATTGATGGCACTCATTATCCATCTACATCTTTTCATATATCTATGATATATGCCGTTATTTACAAGTTTGCGAGCTTACAATTCCTCACATTAATCACTAAGCAAATGAGATGACGTTAGATGCATTTTACCAATTTGGGGTAGAGAGTAGATTAACTAAACTATACTATGTATGAATTATCAAAGTATCCACTCTGAGATACCCATTATATAATTACTCATTGTTCCAATGACCTGAGAAATCACATATAGATTGACAGATGAAAAAATACCGTTGCAATTGATTGTACAATGTTATAAGATGTTATTGATCGTACGATGTAATAGGATGCTATCTTCATGATTATTATAAGGGTAGAAGCTAAAATAATAATATATATCTTATTGATAGTAGCCCATTTAAGTAATCTACTTTTGTAGTTATATTTCAGTGAACTGTAGTGCAGCTACCTATTTAGCGCAGATACAATACCTTCGACACTCGGATACCACCCAAAGATATCAAATGTCTACCCATTTTGAAGGTGGGTTTACTCTAGCAATCGGAGATAAATGAGTTGCAGAGGATCATCACAGATAACTCGACCAATGAGCAGTTTCGAACCCATGACCTTTGATTATGAGTCCAATGCTCCTACCACTCACTAACTGCTTCCCCTAATCTTTATCAATGCGATTGATTTCATTTCTTTTTGATATTAAAGATCAAAGATAAAATATTCAAGGAATTACATCATAAATGACAAATTTTTTTTCGCAAATTCCTTCTAGGCCTATGGTGAATTCATTACTACACATGCATGAATCTATTTTCATGATTTTCTCATGTCCAATCTTATGTCTTACTTCATTGTGAAGTACCAGTCATCTTTATTTTTAAGATAATTATATACACCCTTATTGTGAGAGTACAACATTGCTGACTTTAGACTTGGTACTGGATCTAAACCAAAATTCATACTTGCTTATTCGTCTGCTTTATAACTCCCTCGCAGTTTATCGATTTATCTCGAAAATTCGATTCACGTCTGAAGTTTCTTCATAAGTGATCGAACAAGATGAACAAGAGCATTCTTGGTTTGTTTTGGAAAAATAGACATAGCTGATAGGGTAGGAGGCATTAGATACTTGTTGATATTATCAGTATATAAAATAATGACTGTGAATAATATTTTTGTAGAACTTTTGTGAGAAGAGAGTCCAGCTCACATGTGTTTTTTTTTGATAACTTCAAATATGTGTCCGTAGTGTGTTTGGTTGGAATGTATGGAGTGTTGCTGGTGTAATCTGAGTGGGTAATATATGGTTGAATTGTGGGTTGGGTCCGCCTAATTTAATTTCTCCTGTGATCGTTGTATTGTATTGATTTTTGGAGAGTTGACATCTTACGGATTCTTAGCAATGGTTTGGCTTATCTAGGTGTAGGAGCATGTAAATGTACACTGCAACATTACTGACATGTAGTAATAACTTAATTATTAAGGGTAAGTCATTAGTTCTGTAACATGTCCATCACGGCACCACATATCTTCTATGATTGATGATACACCCTCTGATATCCATTAGCAGGGAGGGTATCTTCCTCCATTACATCTTGATCTATTGGAGCTAACACCAACACTGCATGACACTCATTATAATTGCAGTATTGTCTTCACCCAGTTGCCCCAGCAGCCGCTACTGCCTGCAACATCTAAAGGCCATTTTTCTTCTGATAGTTGGGTTATGTATATGTCTGCTTGCTGACTATGAAAAAATACGCAATGACATATTTCGATAGGATGGCTTGTTGAGCTTGTTAATTTTGTGATGTTGCTTACAATGAAACATGGAGAAAATAAAACAAGGCAAAAGAAAGAACACGTCTTCTGTGATTTTGCTCATCGAATTTATAGTTTTACAACAGTGTAAGCATATGGAATAATTTTGGAGATTTTGTTCATAATCTTGTACTAATTTATGCTTTAAAAAAGTTTTATTTGAACCTAGGCAATCAGTAACATATGTTCATTTCAATTGGTAGATTGCTTGACGATTTTACTCTAATTGACATAGAAAATGATTTTTGAACTGGTTTATTGTAGCAAAACCTTAATATAGATCGTTTGATATATTATTAATAACAATGTAATGCATTGACCTATAAGGGTGGGAGGCATTAGATACTTAGTGAATAAAACAACATTTTTTCGTTTTTCTTTTCATATTGTTTTCAGTGTTTTTAGGAGCATATAAAAATATATGTACGGTATATTATTTTTTATCTATCATACAAAATGTTTTCTAGAAAGTTTTTTAGCAATTTTCTCTTTAGTGTGTGAAATATGGTGTGTCTATGTTAGCGTACTATCTAGTATAACCCCAAGAAATTTTGTAATATTTTAATTTAAATTTTTTCAATTTTGGCACCATTAATGGTCAGATTGAACAGGTTAATAACTGCTATTAACTTAATTAGTTTCAGTGACTTAAAGCGATATTTTTTTATATCACGAACATTGAGTTCATTGATTTATAGATTGAAATAATTTAGTCACCAAGTTATTGACAGTTGGCAAAATATCATATTATATTAGTATTATCAGCAAAAAGAAGAAAATAGGCTCATTTTGGAATATTGCGTTAAAGATATTAGTGCAGGGCTTAGTATCCGTAGCTTCTAGTCTATGTTACCAGAATGTTTAGAAATTGATGTTTGATACCATTAAACTATACAGGACTAGTTATTACAAAATCCATTAAACCATACAGGACTACTAGTTATTCAAAAATCCATTGCACTATACAGGACTATTTATTTCAAAATAAACTTATTCGTAGTTACATACAACACATTGATTCAAAGTTATACTTCGTTCAGTGCTATCCTACTTCATAAATTGATGTTATAGGTAAAAATGTCTGAAATACCGCTGGTGTTGGGTATATTGATGAAACTTTTTCTGTAACAATGTCCCGTTTGTCAGTATCGTGGGACTGGATTAATATGTAAAGTGAAATATCTTGCAAATTGTCAACCAAACGATGATGCGCTGAGGATTGCTGTGCGGAGTTAGGCGCTGACTGTTGGAAGATTACCGTCTTCTCTTCAGGAGTTCGCTAAAAATAGCAGGACATCTCTAAATTAAGTTACGCCACCTTTTACAAAGGTGTAAGTTAGTGTGATATGACTCTCATGTAAAAGGTTTTTTGACTTCATACTGGGAATGTAAGAGTCTATTTGTGGTAAGGATGTAATGGTTTTGAGTGAGTATGGATGTTGTTGAAATTTTAACATGTTTTTATGCTATTTCTCTGTATTACCACTGTGGAAGCTTCACCAGATACTTAATAGGTATACTGAATATAATTAGATGTTGCTCACAGATGACAATTCTGATAACATATTCTGAAATATTCATCTATACAGATGGAATCTTTGCAATATTGCATGAGTAACTTCATTTTCTTCAAAATATTGTACTGTAAATCGCTAATCGCTGATAGTACAATTGAGAATTGAGAGAAATATCTGTAGATTAAATTTTATTTTTAGACCTATCCATTATTAGCTCACCTGAGCTTAAGCTCGGTTAGCTTTTCTGATTGGAGTTCGTCTGTCGTCCATCCGCCAATCCAATCGGTCCATCTGATGTTAACATTAAAAAAAATCTTGAAGAACCGTTTATTGCAAAGGTCTGCTATTTGGCAAAGATTGTCCTTAGGTTGGTCTCCTCTAGATTTGGTCATCATATTGTCATGGCAGAAAGGGCAGGTAACTTGTGTTAATGTTTGTATGTGTTGATGTTTGTATTTTTACTTGAAAAAACTTTTCCTCAAGAACCCTTCATTGCGGAAGTCTGCCATTCGGCAGATATTGTTCTTGGGTTAGTGTCTTTCAGATTTGCTCAGCATCTCATTTCTTGGGAATAAAGGGGGTAATGTATATCGACTTTTTTATTTGAGAATCTCCATGTCCGCTCATTGCAAAGGTCTGGCATTTGGCAGATATTGTCTGTGTGGGTCCCATTCAGCACCTTGTACATGATCTTCTGTGTTTAGGGCGTATCTATTTAGGCAATTAGATGTGATTTCAGCCAAGGTTTATCTAGAAATCTGTTTTTTCTTGTTTCCGTATCTATGGGTTTTCAGGTCTCTTTGGCCTCTTATTTTTGATGTCAGGCAGTTTCCTTGTTGTCTTCTTATTCCAATATCAAGATGGCCTCCTTGGCCTGTTATTTTGATTTTTTCCTCTTTTTTTCGGTGAGCGTCTTGAGGCCTCTTTGGCTGCTTGTTGAGAATGTTTTAATGTAAAGTATCCCAAGAAGTGATCCGTACAATTCTTATAGTTATTGTTTCACACTTGTGATGGAAGATGGCTTTTAAGGATGAACTTTCTCAGAACTCAACAGTGGCACATTTATTCCAAAGTAATATGAAATTCTAATAAAGTGTGTCTTTAATATAGTGCGCTTTAAAGCTGCCTGCATAGCTTGCTGAATGACGGTTTACAACAAGTCATTCAGGAAGGCCGCTTTAAACCAGGCGCTGGCAAGCCCCTCACAAATTTACTTTGACAGTGCATATTAATTTGCCACAAATAATTTTCATATGTTCTTTACTATGACTAAGTTTACCAGAGCAATCCTTGCTTATCATATGATATCATTAGAGAGGAAGGTTCATCCGCTCCATGAATAGGCATTTTGTTGGCCTAATCCAACTTTTTTCAGCACCTCTCCAACATCCAATGTAGCTCAACAGAACTTTTCTGCCCTTTAATTGCAGTGACTATGAGCATGTATTTACAGTTTATTTATTAGTATGATATCATATGCATAATATTTATTAGAATCATTCATGTAACAAATTTTTATGAGAAATCATATTCCGTCTAATAAGTAAATAGTAAATAAATGGATAAATATGATGCAGTCATATATATACCCCTCATTGCATACTCATGAGGTGGTCCAGAGTACTAAAAACACCCATATGCATTTTAGAAAATTTAAATAAAAAATAAAAACTTGAAACATAGAAATTTAAGTCCATGTAAATAGGTAGGTTTTGAGCTTTGATTTAAAAACATCAAGAAAGATTATGCTTCTCAATTCAATCAATTCAAATGGCAGCGAATTCCGGTGACGAGGACTCACAAAATGGAAACAGGGCTTACATTACGGGTAGTGACAAGGCGGCACTTCTCAACCGCCTCTAAAGACTGAGACGCGAACCTTAGAGGCAGAGAGGGCACGTGACTAGAAACCATGTCATCGATGTACTCACGGCCTGAGAAGTTCATGGCTTTACGAACAAAGTCAGCACCTTGTACATGATCTTCTGTAATACAGGTAGTCACTGTAGAACAACCTGGCGAGAGGAGATCCGAGAGAATTTTGAAAGCTGGTAGATCACACGAGCTGCGCTGTTTGGACCTAACTGTAATCGGTGGATGAGATAGGAGGGGGACACCTACCAGCAAAAAGTTTAAGTAGTCAAAATGAGATGGAATCAACGAGCAATTCCTAATACACTAGACTAGTTCTTCGCCAGGGCTCTCCAAGGTAGAAAGTTATGAGGCACACAGTTTTGCAGACAGATGCATTATTTATCAAGAATAAAACGTTTCATGGTGATCAAAAATGTGGAGTAATGTCACACGTCGGTGGTGTCGTGTCGGGGTTACTAAAGTATGCTTCAGTCAAATTGCTCAACCCTCCTCCAGATCTAGCCACAGCCAAGCTAGATAATTTGTTCCCCTAATGTGGCAATTCAGCGGTACGGTTCAGACTTCAAGATAAATGGACTTTTGATAGCTACAAGCTGCAACCAATCATTTGAAATACGTCTCGAGTTATTTTCCGTGATTTCATGTCTGGGTTTGTGCCTGTAGTCCGGAGCATTGCTCTGATGTTACGTGTCAGACTTCAGAGACGTGCTTCCCGTCCGCTATCTAATGACATCCTATCACTCCTTAATTCAGAAACTCATTAGAATCCCTCATTCGAAATACCTCTGCCCTCCCATGAGACGCATACCTTTATTCGCCATTGACCTTGATCCGTATAAATAATTTGATTTGTCACATCTGTATGTAATAAGCAATTAGAAATATCTGGCTCTCTATTAGTTCCTAAGAGTTTATTGACATTCATGCCCTTGGGTATCTTTTCTTATACACGACACAATAAGCCAATTTATCAACGTCCACACAACCCTGCTGGATGCATTTTACTTGATGATAATGCAATGATTCCTAATTTTCTCAGCGCTTCTTATTCTTTGCTGTTCACTTCAACAGTTCGCCTTCAGAAGCAACCATATACCAAATAAGAAATAATGTGAATAATTTAATAATCGGTTAACAAATGATACAGTCGATATATATATCATTAATTTAAGTCAACTTATATTACAATATGATTTTTATTGGTACAGAATAGTATGTGTGTGCGAAACTGTAGATATTTTCGTAAAATTAGTAGATGGTAATTTTTCAATTTATTTTGACAAAATTGCAGAATTAAGAAGTGAAAAAGACGAGTATTGGTAGAATAAACGGCAACAAGAAAGGCGCTATATTATCGTGATAATGGAGATTGTCCAGGTGACTCACACAGCAGGTAGGCGAAATAATATTCTGAGACAGGTAGGTTAAATTATGTGTCTTGTGGCTACTGTCAATAGTAAAAGGGCATGGTTTGTGTGCGTTATCAATAATCCTTTTTAATTTTGCTTGTTGTTAATGACAGATGTTTACAATGACAGAAAAGCTGCATGATAATCTTTTCGTTTTCATGATTCGTGAATATGAATAAAATATGAAACGGCCATTATAGCTAGATCCTGTGTATGGTTCATGCATTATGCCGGGACTAAGCTTGACCAATGCAATTATCTCATAAAAATATCCCCTCTGAGCACTCGGTCGATGGGTAATCATGAGACAAGTCCGAATAATACTAGTCACCAAATGACCTATTTTTACGCCTTGGCCAAAATGATTCGTTCGTCCCTCCAGCAAGTGATTGCGGTATCAACAGCTACTACAGTCTCCATAATGACAGTTATTTACAGGGCAGAAAATGATTTGGTATTAGGATGATAATGACAAGACACTCTTCATCAGTGGTGCCTTATCTACCCTTAAACTGATGGGTTGCCAGACTAATAGTTTCTGATTCTGTATACAGTGTGTGCCGCATATTCTTTATAGTGCGAAGCTGATAGTACATGACAACACTTAGAGACAGTGACAGTGTGGGAAGTCTTTATTTCTGTTGTCATTATGGAGAGTAATTTTAATTGTAATTCCTTTCGCATTAACTGTACTGTCAAAATTTCTCCATCTGGACATTTTCTAGTTTCCATTGGACATTTACAAACCTCGGGTAGAGAGGTATTGTATCTGTGCTGAATCAGAAAGCAGTGAGTGCGTTACAGCATTTGAATCAGATTTATCAGACTCTGAATCCAGAGGACCCTGGCTTAATTTCCACTCTGGCCAGTGACTACCTGTGGCGTTTTTCAGGCAACAAGCTCCTTAAACACCTGTATCCATGGGGGTCTGGGTAGCCCTTACAGTGTGGTTCTGTTAAGGCTTGTTCCCTCTGACGTGGCTGTACTTCAGATGTTTTATGGATGGTCTCTATCTCCCCACATCTGCTCTAACGATCATAGACTTAGTGGAGTGTGCGATGTTTCTCGTATGTAGATGTTTGGAACTAGTGGCGTGGATGGAAGGTCAATCATCTGCTGGCTTTGTAAAGGGCCAAGAATGACCTAGACAATGATTAGCTCGGCAGTCAGCCTATAACTACATACATGTGTCGAGTAGCCACCAAAAAGCCCTTATGAATTTTAATCCTCCACTTTGCGCCTCGATATATTAACTGATACCGGTGATCTATAAATTTGGTGCGATATATCTCTGTTCACGCCGTTGGCATGGCCATATTTTGTATTCTAAACAGTAAATAGCAATTATCAAATAGCAGGAAAACACTTTTAGCAAAAAAAAACCTTTTACTTAACAAGCAGTGCTCGAGTGGTAGAACCCAGGAGCACTGTGCTTGGCACCCAATTACATTATTTAATTCCGCCACTATCGACTGACCTTTAAGCCGACTAAACTTGTGTAATTGCGTCTCAGAGTTGGAATTAATTCAAGTAGTCCCTGGAGTATATAGACTTAGTGATGTATCATTACACAGCATCTAGCTACTGGGTTGGGTGGTGAATATGCCCCCAGGGCATCAGACTGGTAGATTCTTTGACTTGCTGCAGTGGTTTAGTAGATGTTTATTGAACTTGGGAATGTAGATAAATAATGACTTGCTGTAACTAATCATAATTGTCATTGGCAATCTATGAACAGGGCTGTTTATCCATACGATAACAGACACTACAGTGGACTGTGGTTATTAATTGTATCACCGGTACCCCGTCTTAAACGAGCAACTACAGTAATTTGTCGAATCAAATATAAATTGATATCAACTATCAATGATATCGTAACATTATAATACGACGAGTAAAGGCAAGGCCTAATAGACTGTCAAAAGATGCCGATAAACCATGAAATTCTTGCATGCAACCCACCTTCAGATACGTCTTTGCGATGCGAGCAGGCCAATATTGTACAGAATAATTGATTGCAAATGACTGATGCATCATGTTCTATTCTTCGTGATATCATATCAAAACTGCGACGATGCATTGCAACAGTTGTAAAATGAAAGATGAGACGCTCGTCATGTGCGATTTATAATTTTCTGTTTCATTTCACGAATCACGATAACTGCAGTTCTTATTCTCTGACCGTTTCAGGCAGATTACTATCAGAAATAACATGAAAATAGAATGTAATGAAATCATGGCCAAAAAGAACCTAGCTTTTCTAAATTCATGATATCACTGATGACTTCGGAGTTTTTGACCTGTGAGTCACGACACCCGTGGGCAAAAATGAAGGAGTTTATTTTTTAATGAAATATATTCTTGAATTGACTATTTTGGAAGGGGCTCGTCAGGTCATATTGGTTGCCTAAAAAGGGTTGCTGTAGGAACAAGTTCCTAAACCACTGGTTTAGATGAATTAAACAAAAATCAGAATCTGTCACATCATTTCACAATTGCTACAATAGTCCCAACACTGCAATGCGGACAATTGGATGTAGATTGGAAGAGTATTGCAAGAAATAATTTAATAATGTAGTAATAATTTAATAGTGTAGCAATGATTTATTAGTGTAACGATGATTTAATAGTGTAGCAATAATTTAATAGTGTAGAAATAATTTAATAGTGTAGAAATAATTTAATAGTGTATCAATAATTTAATAGTGTAGCAATAATATAATAGTGTAGCAATGATTTAATAGTGTAGCAATGATGTAATAGTGTAACAACTTTAATTTAATAGTGTAGCAATGATGTAATAGTGTAACAACTTTAATTTAATAGTGTAGCAATAATTTTATAGTGTAGCAATAATTTAATAGTGTAGTAATAATTTTATAGTGTAGCAATAATTTTATAGTGTAGCAATAATTTAATAGTGTAGCAATGATTTAAAAGTGTAGCAATAATTTAATAGTGTAATGCGAGTACAATATTTTTCCGTATATAATAGATTTGACAATATGGAGGACATCCGAGCAACTAATTTCAAAATTATGATGGATGAGTAGATAATCACAAGTTGTCTAATGATGCCATCTAATTTTGAATGGTGCATTAATGAAGCCATATTCATCACGGACTCGCTCGGGACATGAACTGCCATGTGTTGCACCTGCATAGTGTTTCCAATACGAAATATCACGTTATAATGTCACCGTTATGAATCATCGCTCGGTACACCAGTGTATGGCGTGATGGGACGTACCTTATTATATACACCAGTGTACGGCGGGCGTTCGAATGGTTCGCACGTTAGAGACAGCCTATTCGCATCGTGTAGACTTGTCTGCCATAATTATTTGAACTTGACAGTTGATGCTGAAGTATCGAAGAGCTTATTATGATCGGCGTGAATAATGCATCTACTCGAGATGTAATTTCCATCCACTTTGAAGCATTTACACTCGCGTCGGTCGTATCTGGGTATAAGTGGGTCCTCGTATCTGAAACGCAACCAACTTGTCTGATAAAGCGACCAAGACTTACAGATACATACAGACGCATGGACAGACAGAGATATGGAGATATACAGACAGACAGATAGATCACACGAGCAGATACATCGAGAGATACACTTACGTTAGCACTCTATATAGTGATATATACACAAACGCATGGTGAGGTTGACACGTAGACAACATCTGATTTCGACAGGGGCATAATATTTATTATATCAGGAAACAGATTCTCATCTTCTACATTAAATAAATGGACAAAATAGAAAGTGTTGCTCTGTACTTAGTTGTCTGTTACAAATCCCGATGCTCAATGTAGTATTTGCTTTTGATATTTGTGGTAACTTTTGAGTTTTGTTTTTTGTCGTCGATATTATTGGGTAATTCAGGTAAGAAAGCAGGTGTTGTGAAAATTTTTTTTTTAATTACTTGGTCGCTTATGAATGTGTCATTCCGGTGTATTAGTAAATTTGTACGTAAAATGCTTGCTATAAACGTTATTTACACTGTATTGCCCCTTGAGTTGGGTGTAATTTTTATCTCTATATTTATGTCCCATATTCAGAAATTCACTAATCTGTCTAAAGTTGCCTCCCTTATATATGAAGCGGATACACTTATGTCCCTTCAACTGGATATACACTATATTAATGTATATAAAATAAGGTTTGATCTATTAAGGATAATTGTGGATAATTTTGTTCTGTACATTTAATTTAATTTTTTGATGACCTTTCCTGACACATACCATGAATTTTGACACAATTAAGTTTTCTTTAAACAAGTTTTTTTCAAGTGTCACAAAATTCAAACTACCATCTGTATGATGGAATGATTTGGCCATGTAAGACAATAAATTATGGCTTATCTCAACTTTAAAATGGTCGTAAGGATCTAATATTACCTCTTGTGGATCAAGTTATCCACTTTTAGGGTTAGGATTTGCTGATTGCTGATGTGTTTAGCCAGCTCAAGACATCCAAGAATGAGACATGAGTGACTGGCAGCTACTTCACGATGCCCTATCGTATTTAAGGCAAGTTTACCATTTTTATAAATCATTGTAATAGTTAGTAGTCTAATAAGCGATTCTAATTAAAAATTCATTATCTGTGCATTTATCTGATGATTTTTCATTTTTTTTCTTCAAAAATTGTGTATCGTGGAACAATTTCGCAAGGGATTTGGTTGCGTTAGGTTAGCACTTCCAGAGCGAAGGGAGGTAATTTCTCCTGATGTTTGTACCCTGACTATTAAACTCTTTTCAAAAACTTCATTGTGGAGCATCATTAAGGATTTATCACAACAAAAGAAGGCAAAGTAATTTTTCAAAAATAATCTGATTCATTATGGTGACAAATTTTTAACAAAAAATAGAATTATATTGGCATGATTAATATTTTTATTTGTCACTTTCCGTACATCTGAGAAAAACTGGTCGTGGTTTCATATTTATTTGAATGAATAATTCAGACATTTTGCCGCTACTGCAAAAGTGTTAAAAAAGATATAGAAAGAAACCAATCATTGTAACTGCGGGGTCGATATTGAAGTCTAATGTCTTCTATCATGACTGACATAATTTTTATCCCTAAGTCCTAGTTAATGGGAAGCAATTGTGTCAAATAACTGTAACGTTACTCAGGGGAGATTAATCAATATGACTATAGATTATTTAGTCTAGAGTCTAGACAGAACTACGGCGCGATATGGCATAATTCTCTCAACTACACATTAATCACCACACAGCTGGTAGTGTTTCATTACTGAAAATGTAAAATTTAGACGATTGATCACAAGCGAGTGTTGATTGATGATCAAATCACATTGAATATGACACTTTGACAAAAAGCGCTAATTCGTCGCATATACGACAGCAAATTTATACAATTTAAAATGTATGTGTAATGCCTATTGCATTTAAATAAATCCGATGTCACCATGGTATAGTCCACACGACTGGGATCATTCGGCATTATGCGCGTATAAGCCATGAAACGACTGGTTTTCTCTTGAACAGAATAATAATGTATGCGACACACTCTACCTTAATTCGCAGTTCAAGAAAGTATAGTGTGCAATAAGTCATACAGATTGAAGTCGATTTTCTACCACAACCAGGCAACATCTACACTCTATATGATGCCGCAGCTCAGTGCCATTCTATTGAGAAGTAATTTCATACCATGCCGCACAATATATCAAATTAATGAACATCTTATTAATGCTGCGTTCTGTCGATGTACATATAAAGACTGTCGAGACTAGGTAGCTATATCCTTGGTGTGCCCAACCTGAAAAAATCAGCTATTAATAACATCAATGGGTGGGCAACTAGATATTGTATCTAGATAACTCTATATACATGTCTGATGATTTATAGAGGAATAATGCATATATATGTA
>WURV02164860.1:0-15086 GCA_011762755.2 Epimenia babai
TAAATTTGTAAAGTGTCTTTGATAGCCATGTGTTAAAAGGGCACTATAAATCAATAAAATTTCATTTCATTTCATATATTTCAATATATTTCATTTCAATGGGAGGGTGGTAGAGCGGGTAAGTATCTCATGTTGTGGGCCACCGCCTAATCTAACTATCACAGTCACACCCACCCAGCCTTCTAAAGTCGTTCCAAAGCGGTGTGGGCCCAGAGGCGATAGACTGTTGTTATCTAGCGATGCGGGACATTATCATGACGTTGCTCTCGTCGTCCACGAACTAAAAACCGCGTGATGAAGCTATTATGTTTTATGTAGAAATAGGCGGTAGGGATCAATGGGTACCGTGGTCACTTTACAAGGCTAGAGTAGGTTTAGATTTATGATGTTCCTAAATTTGACATTAAAAATCACCGAAATGCAAATTACCGCGTATGGCCCAATAGTTGACTTCGTCTATTTACGTCACTGGTTCTGACTGCTAGCAGACAACCAACTCATGGCAGCCACTCCGTTAAATCTGTTATTGATGACGATCATGTACAGGGCGCAAGCCATGAGAGACAGTTCCATCGGAAACACATTACATAACCACATTGCAGGGTTTCTCCGGACCCCACGACCTAATAGTTTTCCAGGTGTTTCTCTCCAAGACGGTGAACACATCCTAGCCACAAATAAAGTAGTCAACAAATGTTGGCTAATTATCCTCACTAATGCTAAATCATTTTATTATGCTGCCTTAATATGTTTAATTGTTTTATTTGTATAATTGTTTTATTATTATCAATATAGTCAAGTTATTTTACTTATATCGTACTGCTATCGTACTAATTCGAATTCGAATAAATAGCATCAATAATAAAAATAATTCTCTTCAAAACCGCCAAGTGATGTACAGGGTAGAAATAAAACAAGGACCAGAGTTGGAATAGAAATGTTATGAATTTTAATATTTTGTCGTCATTCGCTGAATTAGGACATGAACAAACTAGTGCGTTGCCGTTTTAAGATGTGCGGAAATCTCCACTGTGAACTATACATGTGACCTCTTAAATGATATCTACCAATTACATTGGGGGATTTTATCAAGTGTGTATAGACGATAACTATCGAAAAGCCTATTACGACGGAAAGGCTAATTCCCAATTCTACACCGGTCACGCGAAATACATTGCTATAACGTATAAATATCCTTCAGTCGAACAGATCTGAACGACATTTGACCAGTAGTGCGGTAATGTTTCTGGTGTTACAGGCTGTTGATGATGGGTTTATGTCATTGTAGCTGCACCGATCCAGTGGCATCACGAAAAGGACAGATATCAAAATGAAAGAGCGAATAAGCGAAAGGTTTGATTCACAATTCAAGCCTAGATAGGCTGTTTTATTTGCCCAAACACACAAGGGACAATTGACTGTGTTATTGAAGCGATAGAATATTATAACATAATTTTAGTTCATAATATGGAGCCAAATCATTATCTTTAAAAAGGAGCACAAAATTGTCAATATATATTTATTAAATGTTGGATACAATGCATATAAGATTTACGGAGTGCGTCTGCAGCAATTTGGTCGCGTGGTCTACGTATTTTGAATATCTCTGAGAACTATGAAAACACTTTTCATGACGTTTCCACTCAAGTGACTCAATCGATAAACACAATTCGTAAACAAAATATATTCCTCCACGGACTTTGATAAGTTTTCTCTTTTCCCTACAGAGTCAACAATGACGCAATACTTTTTTCAGCTATCGTCTCCCTCAAAAACAACATAAAAATCGTTTATTTCCGCTCCATCATCATATGCTTCGGGGCGATCGGCGACTGTATAGAAGGGCTATTCACTGTACTTAAGTTCGGTACATTTGGGTCCATTTCCACACGCTCTTGAACCAAAGCGCAACAACCGCAGAAGGTGCTCGTCATGCAATCCTTGCACATATCACCCTCGATGTTATGCGTGTCGCGAACCTTTTGACGCATAGGTACAGCCACTATCAGATGCAATGGATAGACGACTAGACCAAGCAAGTACGCCGTTCCGCACAGACAACACTTTTCTCCGACCGAATCTGCGGTTTTTGCAAACGTGTAGCACGGGAGGAACAGAGTCACCAACGAAACGCCGAAATTTTTGA
The DNA here is from genome assembly GCA_011762755.2 of Epimenia babai. NCBI lineage: Eukaryota > Metazoa > Mollusca > Solenogastres > Cavibelonia > Epimeniidae > Epimenia > Epimenia babai. The sequence continues at coordinate 2,147 of WURV02164860.1, forward strand.
AGCAATCGAACAAACCGAACTTCCAGTTATTGTTTCTTGGCAGAGCTGTTAACAAAACGTCATAGATTATTAGTCATTTATTGAGAGTATTATATACAAGATAGGTAGTGGTGTAGTGGTTGTAGCGCCATATATCATGCGAAAGATAATGGGTGTTTGGTTCTTATCTTTATCTGTACATAGAGTAGACAAAAGAGATGGAATTGTGTCGTTATAGGCCCGAGAAATAACCTCGTGGTCTGGGCAGCACCATTCTGTCCGAATATATATATACCGATTGACTGGTACGTGTCCACACAAATTTTAATTACTTCTATTGATTATGGTGGATAATGAAATATATTCAATATTCGTAACTTATATTCATAATGTATTGTATTAAAAATATAGAAAATAATAATTCTGATATTACACCCACCAGCAACGTGAGGGGTTGGATATGGTGATAAAGACACCGACATTTCGTTAGTTTGTGTATTTTAGGATGTTTAGACTATCTTTGGCCGTAGGTTGACAATTTATACTTTTTGAAACAATTCAAAATTCGCACATTCGTCTGAAGTAACCAAGCCTCAAATAGGTAAAGAACGATAATCCATGACGTCATGCCGTGTGGTGACGACCCACTCTCTCAACTATCAATAGGTACACACAGATCAACCTTATTTATTCGTTCGGTCGTCCACTCGTTCGTTCGTTTGCTCCTTCGCTTGTTCGTTCGCTCTGTCGTCAGCCAGTCTCCCCACCGAATGTCGGGCGAAATAAACGCAATTTAACATTAAATACTAAGCGCATGTTATAGTGAGTTGTTTTAAAATTAATATTAGGACACTTTAGGATTACTTACGCTAGCGTTTTCATTGGTTAAATTTGCCACGACCATTCCTATGCCAGAGTTCTCGTTGGTCAATGTTACGACGACAATCGAAGGAATAGAACATGCTCTATTCCTTCGATTGGAACAAAATCACAGACGATGCGACAAAAAATGCGACGACGGAATCGATCCGTTGACGCGATATCGATGTGGTATCACATAATGTTACTATTAATTATTGACTTTTTCGTGAGATGACTGTTTCTGACTGTTATTCACAATATCAAGCCCAAGGATGATTATAACAAAGTGGAGTTTTCCGTACGGTGTTAAAATCAGTTAGGATCGTCAGCTTGTAGCAGTTCGGGTAAGTATATTCAAAAGTATATTTGAAGGGAGGTAAAATCCACCTAAAGTACCCGTAAACCGTGAATTCCGACTTTTTTGAAATCATAAATTCCGTGAAGATTTTAAGTGTTTTTGTTCCACGGCAAATAGAAAAGATAAATAAATACTTTTGACCTAGCTGTTACAGGTGTATGGTACAATGAGTCTGGTGTCCCAGACTTGTTTCTTTTATCGAGCAGTGCATGGCATGACGACACGAAATTGCCGGAACTGTCCAAGCTCAACCATCGCATGCACATAATAACAGGACTGAACGTATCTGTGCACCAATTCGACACCCCGGCCGAGCAACTCCAGGTATTCTGTCTCTTAATAAAATGGTGGAAGCATTTCTTCGAGTGGTAGGAGCACTGTACTTGTTACCGAAAATTCGTGGGTTCGAAACCGCCCAGCGGTCCACTTTTATGCTATGATATCCAGCAAGTTATTTATCTCCGATTGCTGGAGTAAACCCGTCTCCAGAATGGCTGGGCGCTTAATATCATCTGTGACAGGGTGGTATGCGAGTCTCGAAGTTATTGTATCTGCGCTGAATATAGCTGTCATTAACATCGTAAACTACATCTGAGACTCTTGGACATACTTGCAATCTATAAAATGTTGTACTTTACCATTACATTTTCACCTTTACGGTGTGGTAAAGGTAACCTTTAATAGAATATTATAAACAAATGGTACACTGAGAAAGTACGATATATTATTTATAATATATTTTCGAACAGACTATATCAACCCAATGTGGATGACTCTGGGTTATCATTGGCCCTTAACAAAGTCACTCTTGGCCGTCGTTAAGAGCTAATAGCGCCAGCGCCATTAGAGACAGTTCCATCAACATTTGCCCCACGGCTGTGTGGATGAAAGAAACCCTTGAATAAGCAATAATCTACAAATGCTACTCACACCCCCAAAGAACTCAGTATTATATATTGGTCTTATTTTGCAATCAGCGAATTTGAACAATGCGATATTTTACAGACCTCGTTATAACAGTCGAACGAACGCGAATCGTCAGTTTTAATAATTTTTTTTAATGTTCTTCTTAGGTTCTGAACTACGGCCTCGGAGGAATGTACGAGCCACATTACGACGCTTATGTAAGATACAGTAATCAATAATTAGTACGAATTCTGCACAAGTCTTCGTTTCTAATCTTTTTGTTTTATCTTTGCTGTTAATTCCGTCACTGCCCAAACCGATTTAATTTCGTAGTTTTAAGTCTAGATAATTTTTTTCAGTTCGTGAACAATAGTTGTGTTTCTACCCGGTTACCTCCCTTGAAAGCATTTGGGTTTTCAGAATCGTTATAAACGACGCAATGACTCGAAGCAGTCGAATTTCTCAAAAGGGTTATACAGAGTTTAGTGGTCTAATCAATTGTACAATAAGTCATTTAATAATTGTTTCGATTAAATAAAGTTAACTATAACCAAAATTATTAAATTTAAAGAAAACTTAAACGAAAAATTTTTATACGTGACAGATGGATTTCCGTCGTCGCGAGTAACTATTATGAACGAGGAGACGAAATCTATATAAGCGCTTGAATTTTTTTTGAGGATTTTTTTAAACGTTTTCAACCTTTTTCTGTATACTTTATGGTATTTATCGAATATTTTGTTACTATTTTATTATAGTACGATGTGACGGGTGGAAATCGTAAAGGCGACTCTCAATTTGCCAAGTCGGGTGATCGAGTGGCAACGATGGTTTTATACGTAAGATACAGAGTCATAAAATTACTTAATAAAAGTGAATTTGACGTATTTTTAAAACTATTATCCGCTAATTGCATGGTATTTTATCTGATACGTAATTACAAAATGTTCACATACCACTGGAGACGAAGTATTGTAATACACGGAAGAGGTCTCGTTATCTCCCTTTGTAGAGGATCGGATTGAATCTGCTTGGCATGAGTTCGCATTCCTTAGAGTATGCACTATGTCTCGAACTGGTAGTTTGTTGAGACCAGTCAAAATCAAAACATCATGCTGCGCTGAAAATTTAAATGAAGTTTTATGTATAAAATGGGCGGAAATAAGGTTGTTTCCTGTGCCCTCGGCACTCTCTTGACGTTTCCTCACAGACATGTAATAGTTACTGACGTTTCGGTAGAGACCTTTTTCAAAGACTTTTGTGTGAGAAGTATAGGACAGGTGTATATATATTGTGTCATCTGTGAGTGTGCCTGTGAAAACATTTTGTGTTGTGTGGTGTGGAGACCGCGTGGAAGATATGTGATCGCATTCCTAATAATATGCAGTATTGGTAGATGGATGAGACAAGTCGAAATCAAACCATCATGATGCGCTGAGAATTTAAATGACGTTTTATGTTTAAAATGGGCGCCTCCGATTACAGTTTATGATACTAAACTCCCGAAATCGCATGGGTCATGCAGTCAAGATAAATCTTTCATATCGCTTTAATAATTTTAGGCTAACATGAGCAGAGAAAACACGGAGAAAATATAGAGTGTAAGAGTTCTGTGGCGCCGTTACCCAGAACCTCTGAATGACCGGAAATCGAGCCAAAATTGATCGAAATTATGCTTTAACCATGCCATATAGCCACGTGGCCATCTTTAGAACCATACAGACATGATTTATATGCGCATTCCCATGTTATACGCAGCTCAGTGACGTCACACATGGAGGCGCGACTGTTTTTCCTCGTCTGAACCTAAAACTAGAGCCTATAAAGGTGAGATTTTCCCTGTAAAGTAAGTCTTGATACCATAGAGCAGGCCTGGGATACTGGCGGCCGCGGACCGAATGCGGCCTATGGCATGCCCAACTCGTAGTGTAGAGTTTATAGACGGTTTGTATCAAGCATTGATAAAATCGCTGGTACAGTCGATCGCTTTGAGTGGGCATATTTTGAAATTGAAGGAAGATTATATCTGGGACGAGTGGGCCTCGAGGTGGAAGGCAATTTGTCAGCGTACGATAATGTCTGTGGTTGATTATACAAGCAAAGCGCTGTTTGTGATGAGTTTTGACCCTGTCCGTATCACACAGGGATCAGCCTCGTTCTGGTGGAATCTGCACAGAAATGGTACGACAGACAAACGATCTCTACATGCCGGATGTCCGGTTCTCGTCGGCGAAAAATGGCGTGAGTGTCGAGCATGTCTAGAAATAGGCGCGAAATATTAATCAGTCTCATTTTTATGGTGAGAAATTGTTGTATTGTAAACAAGCAACCTTTGGCTTTCGAATGCCAACGACTGGCTATTTATGTCTTACATTCCGCTGCGATGAGCTGGGAACATGTACAGTGATGTAAGGAGATAGCTACGAGATAGCCCGGTGGGAGACACTGCCATCTGCCATCATCAACTGCAACACGGACACTTCAAAACGGAAGAGGCACTTGCAAAAAACGCACCAGAAAATGAAATGGAAGTTATTTGATTAAAGTGTACTTATTTGCTAAGTTATCAAACATACTTTACATCAGTAAAAACTGCAATACCCTAAGCATGTAATGTAATCGTTAGTCTACGTATTCATCGGCCTAAGTTTACAATTAACTATTTGCACAGTATATGCACAGAGCAATGTTAAATCATACAGGAAGTAGTGGTCAGAAGGGCGATTCGAACGCCCCGGGAGTACAAGAGACGCAATCCTCAATAAAATTTGCGTGGTTGCTGCCGCTAGCCAACTGTTATTTGTCTTTCGTCAACCTTAATAAAGTTATAGTAACCGAAGTAGTTTCCGACCGTTTCAGATTTGGACTGTCCACAACTGAAATGATTTGTTGAAACGTATGTATTTCAAAGTTTGGGTATCTTTGGATATATGTATATTTTCAGTTGCCAATAAATGGATTCGAGAATACGCGCAGATGTGGACTAGGCCATGTGCGTTGAACTCCTCTTTATGACGCACATCCGGGTTGCCACCACCATGGCATATTCACTTGGGATATTTAACTGGAGAAAACTGTACAGAAAAGACCTTCCCTCTGGTGGGACCGGAACTTACTACGTCCAGATAACCGATCTGGTGCTCCACTAAGTCGGGCTCGGGGCCCATTAGAGGCAAGGTGCTTCAGTACATTTTCTCCAGTTGTATATAAAACCACAATGGCTACCAAATTAACGTTAGCATATTGTAAATTCGAGTTCCAAAAACGTTCTTGGCATTTAAACCATCTCTCACGCGCACGCCCGCACGCACGAAGGCGTACGCACTTTTAATATCAGATATCCTGGGTTGTTTGATTCTAATTAAACCTTGAAATAAACTAAGATTTATTAAATCGTACTTCCTTAGGCTGCTGTCAAGTACGTTTTACACAAATGATAGTAGAGATTAGCTTATATTAGTAATTTAATCACAGATTTTCTTGATAAAAAGCCTCTTTCTGCTTTACGATAATGGTCAATGTGGATTTTTTATCGGTTCTAATGCGTTTGCGCGATTTCAAGGTGACGCCATAAATCGTGTTGTCTTGCTCGTATAAGACCTTAGAATACTATAAATATACAAAACTGTTCAAGAAATAAAATTTGAGCTAAATAAATGTACGTTACTTTATTTTGATATTGTCCACAACAATAAAAGGAGATTTTTAACAAAAGGGTTTTAACGCAATTAATTACCAGCAACTCTAGTTCATTTGCAGAATTCATTTTATTTTTTTCTAAATGGACTCGTTTGATTTTGGATTTTTAGCAGTATCAGTTTCGGTTTGAAAGTATGAAGATTTGCACGACAACCAAATTTTCGGATTTTTTCTCACTTGATGGACTCTCAGGCGTTACTACATAGTGATATGGCGACGTGAATATTCTTGATTTATAAATTAGTTCTCTTCGCGTTTATAAATGATTTCTCTTGCGTCTGTAGGATTACTGTATTTATAATACTTTTAAACCACGTGCTTTCTGTAGCATGGTTCGACCAATTGAAGTCAACATTCTTTACCAACGTGGTGTTAATGGGGGTAACGAGTTTGGTTGATTGAATAGCTGGAGAGAAATGCACAGAAAAACCTCGAACCCTCGACCTCCAGATAACCGGTCTGGTGTTCTACTTAAATATCAGCGGTTCTCAAAAACGGTGTTAAATACTTATATGCCTACGAGAGAACTTGGCTTGTAGTTCAGTTGGTAGAACACCAGATCTGTTATCTGGAGGCTGTGGGTTCGTGTCCCATAAGAGCTCCAAAAATTTTTATCAACGACTCGATTGTATGAGACATTCACTATTGATTTTACTATCATTTGAAGCTTATAATGTGTCCGGTGATACCATACACCCCCCTTTCTTACACTAACATACACACTGAAATAACGCGGGGACAGATATTAATTTTATTCAATGTGGAAGAAAACATTACGCTGAATAAAATATTATAGTGTCAAGTCAAATGCAACGTTCGATACAGCATCGCAGTGTAGGTGTAAAGGAGTCCTACACTCCCGGTCGATAACCAAAATACCGCGTCGAAGATGATTATGACTAGAGCACATCTACGGTACCTGTTAAAACCACATTATTTTAAGGTTCCGGTTAAAGCTATACACTCTATTTTCTCCATCGAACACACTGTCGCTTGGTGAAGGAACTGCGTTGCTAGTAAATCTTATTACATGACGACGAATCAAAAATCGTTTAAATATAAGTAACTATTTTGATACAATAAACAACAACACCAAAAACAACTATTTAAACTTCTCGGGAAATGGAATAGCGTCTTAAATGGCCTTTCATTTATAATCACAATCTTAACTTATTGGAAAGGTAGCTCGAGCTTTACTAACAGTTTCATCAGAAAAACGATAAGAAGAACAAACAACTGGAAAGTGCGAGTCAAACGTAAACTTACGAAAAATTACGGGCTTAACACGGATGCCCTCGGCTGTAAATATCTAGCGATTTTTATGACGTACACGGGAACAACTAAGACAACTGGTAACCTACTGTGTTAGACTTTTTAATTGGGCACATCAAAAGTTGATAAAGTTTTAATCCTGTGATAAAGTATTCGGTTCAACGTTAAATATCGCTTTGAACAAGTTCACAGCCAACTTAGATCGCGTAATGCCATAATTATAAACAGTAGTCTATCGTATCAAACATTAATCTATCATAAACCAAAATTTTTTCGTAAATAATCAACAGACATATTTTAATTATATTATATTATCATAATAATGTGCGATTACACACAAAACAACACCTATTAACAGTATTATGATGCTCTTAACACGATAAGCTTGGGTGAATATCTTTTCCACATACGTTCCAATTTGTTTACGTCTTCGAGTAGTGATTTGCGAAAGTTTCGCTACACCAATATGTTGAGAGATTTTTGCGATTAACTAGAGATAAAGTACATTCGGTGTACGTTACACGTGACCCTAAATAATAAGTGCATTTTCTCATCTATCTACGTGCAAGTTTTTCTCAATTTTACCGACGACTTACGCTGATTGTTATCATAGGCGTACTACCACCGGGATTTACCGAAGATTGCCGAGTCGTCACGACCCGCCGAGCATCGTGCGTCTGCGAAATCGAATACATTGGACGCGGCGCGGAGCTCTTCAATGGCGCCTCAATCACCAACTTCCCGTTCTCCTTCATGTACGCGCTAACCGCTAAAGGATCGACATCGTCCGGTAGTTCGTATTCCTTACTAAAGGATTTTGTCATTTTTCTCCCATCGACAGCATACTCATGACTCGCGCTAATCGACACTACCTTATCTAAAGTCTTCACAATAACCTCTTCCGGTTGAAAATCCGACATGTCTACAAATAATTCCAATTTCCTATTTCCGTCTTTATCCGTAACGATCGGGCAACGATGTGAGGACGTCATCGGGGTAGAAAACGATACATCCGCCCCGGTGTTATCGCTGCTTGTCAATCGTAAAACATTATTCGGTTTCACTTCCGGTAAACCAGCCCGTCCTTTCTTCAATGCTGCTTCCACTGTGAGAATTCCATCGCGACTTAGGTTGCACTCGACGGCTTCTTCATCGACTTCAGACGGAATATCAACCTGTCTACTGTACTGTTTGCTCACTGTCGACGATCCAATCTTTTCTTCTGATCTCGCTTGGACGTTAAGCTTTCTGTCTTTCACATGTACTTGAATCTGGTCCGGTTTGAATCCTTTGACGTCGAACCGCGCCCTAAACACTTCCTCGCCCTTTTCGTTCACCGCAAACGCCGATTTCATGTCGTCCAACTTAGTCATCGGACCACCTGTAGTTCCTAAAGGCTTCAGCGCGTAAAATTCGTTACGAAGATTTTCGAATTCCTTATCCCACTCGCGCTGGCGGTTATCCATGCGCGCCTGTACGTTATCCAACGACCGGGCCTCTCGGTCGCGGAAGTCAAGCGCATCTTGTTTAATAGGTATCTTGATCTCGCTCCTATATGTTGTCATGACGACGTGTTAATTCAGTTTTCTGAGAGCCGGATCACTGGCTGGATGAAAATAGAAAGGATTATTACAAATATGAAAATGGTGAACTATGAATCACAACACAAAGAGGGTTGAGTGGAAAGAGACAATTGAGGGCGCAGCACTTCAGAACAATGCAGTCGCTATTAAGGGCATTCGCCCAGCCATATTGAGAGGAAATCGCTTGTTGGTTTTCTCGCGATTCGAACCCCCGCCTTATAAACGTAATAAATTAAAGACAACGCCTTTTATTTAACTAACTGGTTTGACTGATTAGAAGCTTTCGCATCAACACTGTGCTTCATCGGGTGACAAATATTGAACGTCAAGATAAATAAAGCGCAACGCGTTTTCCCGCATTCCCGTTAGACAGTTTTGCTTTGTTCACCTGTATATAAAACTCGATGCAATTCTAATTTCATGCTAGATATTGAAATAACAATCAACACGGCAATACTGTTTAATTGGAAAGACTATAACGCTAATGCCTTTGGGGCGAGGTCATCCTGGTAGTTGGAGTAGCGAACCAATGGCGGTGCTCAACATGGAAGATGAACAATAAACATAATAATCACAGTAGCGCAAGATTAACGATAAATGAGAAGAAAAATCAACGACGCGGCAACTCCTAAAACACGTATCTGTATATTTAAAAAAAATACCAACGATACGATCAGGACCGATAACTCGTAACTACAGATCGACGGCTTCAGGCAGTCATCTTTCAGCTTGATTTTCATCATGGATAGAATCGATATTCATTCTTATTTCGATAGGCTACGGTAAAAACAAACAACTAATACAATCAATATCGCGGCATAACTACGACGGACGAAGAAACGAACTAATGCGGACGTAAGTCGTCGATAGGCGCACCGAATGTTGGAGATATGTTTTATACACAATTTACCTCTTTGCAAACAACGCGAGCCAGAAACACACCTGCAATAGCAGGGTATCTACAGTTGGTAGTTGTTACACGTCTGCGAACGGCGGCGTACGATTTAGATAACAACCTCGGATATTGCGTGTGCCCGCAGAGTGATCGACTATTTTTAGATGCGAATTATTTTAGCCGAGTAGTTTTAATAGACCTCGTTCTGTGGTTGGCCAGATACTCATAGCTTTCTCAATTACCAAATAATGTAGGATGGAGTACACTGTATCTTTGCTTTTGGGCGAGAACGCCGAGTTTTATGGGCTTTTTCCCTGTCTGGTGTGTGTATCATGAACAAAGATTGATTTCTGTTACTAGAAGGGACGGATCGTTATCGTTACTCGGGAGGGACGAATAGTTATCGCTACTGGGAGGGACGTATTACTAGTATCATCGTGACTGAGAGGGAAGGATCGTTATGGTTACTGAAGGGGGGGGGGGGGCGACGAAGAGTTATCGTTACTAGAAGGAAGGATCGATAACGAAGAGTTATCGTTACTTGAAGGAAGGATCGATAACGAAGAGTTATCGTTACTAGAGGGAAGGATCGCTAACAAAGAGTTATCGTTACTAGAGGTAAGGATCGATAACAAAGAGTTATCGTTACTAGAGGGAAGGATCGATAACGAAGAGTTATCGTTACTAGAGGGAAGCATCGATAACAAAGAGTCATCGTTACTAGAAGGAACAGATAGTGATCGTTTCTAGAAGCGACAGAATGTTAACGTTGCTCTATGGAACGGGTCCTTTACTGGGAGGAACGTATTGTTATTGTCACTTTGATGGAAGGATCGGTATCGCTTCTTGAAGGGGGGATCGTTGTCGTGACTGAAAGGGATACTTCATATTTTAATGCTGGATTGACCAGACATAGCGGTCTTATGTGTAGTCTATAATTGAGCAATATGTAAAAATTAGTGACCATAAGTGTTCAATACTTTGGCTTTAAACGGCACATATCGAGGTCAGTTTGCGTCAGACATGATTCGCGGACAGCCGTTTTCTCTGCGGCAAACTCGATAAAATTATAGAAGATCAATATTTCCCACGCCCTCACCGGTAAAAATAAATGTAAAAATTTTATTGCTTTTGTGGGTGGAATGTGAGCGATCGATAAGTGGACGGTACCAATATGGAGGATTGCGCAATACGGCATGGTCATAACAAGCGGGTTACTTGTTATGGCTTTCATAATCGTATCACTGTAGGTTGCGAAATTGCTATACGGGATACTCTAGCGGAGGGGTGTGTTATTCTAACCACGGCGCGCTCAGTAATGTTAAACAAGGAATTCAGTTCGTTGGCATGTGGTGATGGTGGCATATCCGCGTTTTTTAAGGGTTGTCTACAATGACTATAAATAATATACATATCGTTATATTTCCCGCATGTAGCGTAAGCGGGTTTAGTTTAAATAACGACCACGTATATATAAAATTGCTGCGTTGTTACGGTCATCATTGTCGATTATTTGAGCGAATGTTTACGTGAAAATATCTGATTCTGCGCGGGTCACGTGTCCGTATCTCTCAGCCAAATCCAATCAAAATTCTTTATTGATAGACCCGTGAACTGGTATACAACCAACGGTGTACAGTAAAATGTTCGTAATAAATGAGAAACCTTGAGTAAGTGATCAATTAACAACATGGCGGCAAGAGATTGAGAAGGACCGAACTGCGTAGAACATAACTGCGATCGATCATATGAGCGATGTCCTTATACAGACACACCAAATATCCTAACACTTCAGATATGCGGAATATACTATAAACTAGTTTTCAGATATACAAAATATATAAATATCCCTGATATAAGCAATACAGGTAATCAGCCAGAACAGGGCGAGAACTGGAATATGAAGCCAGTCTACCGCGGGGTGTTTCTATACATTCCTGGCTATTTCTCAGCGTATTTGAGGTAAATCAACACCGAGTCCGTCACGCATCTATGTTCTGTCGCACACTCGATAAAGTAAATCATAAATCACTTGCGTTTTTCTGCAATCCGTCCGTCACAATATTTTAACCAAGACAATGGTGATTAAAGTCAATTCATTGATTTATTGTAGACAATAATTATCCATTTTTATATTCTTAATGAAAACGAAATCATTGAATGCGTTATTTTTTATTATACAAATGAAATTTATTATTCTTTAACATCATTAATGAATGTACTTAAGCTACCTGCTTAAGTGCCGGAGGTATAAAATTTGTCGGGGAAAACTGCACGGCTACCCTAGCGACGAGCGTCCAGCTTGTTGGTGGCTATTGTTTTAACTAGCGTAACGACAGAGTTCTGATTCGCTAGGTAAATCGATCCAGGCAAAAGTTTCTACACGCGTACCGGTGTGCGACGGTCAGTTATCTTGCGCCTAACGCAGAATGACGTTCGCGTTCTTATTGCGCTTTGACGATATATCGGCCTGCTTTGAGGAGCCTGAAGGAGCTTTGAAAGAGGCTGCATGTGATAATTTGATAGTGTAATGTGGCCTTAACCCCTTGCGCGTCGCTAAAATCAACCTGTAATCAAAATCAACATGTAACTGTCCTATTGTTCGTGTCCTAACTCTGATTTTTTCACTTCTCGACATGGCTTTCGCTCTCTGGTGAATGATCTCTAGTGTATACAGACGTTACCAGATAGATCAGCGATATTTGACTTGTAATCAGAATCTTGTTGGTAGAGCACCAGACCGATTATCTAGAGGTCATAAGTCCCAACAGACTTATAATTTTTTGGCATATCTCTCCCATCTGAATCTTTGCATTTACACTGGCGCATTGTAAATTTATTTTTTATTTTAATTTAGTCGTAATTGCTCTTGATAATGCTAAATGAACAGGTCTGGAGAACACATATTCAGTTCACACAAGTCATAACTCACGCGTGTATCGCCACTAGTTGACGAACAAATTGATGCAAGATTTATTACAACTATTGACACAACAACGACTGATTAATTCCCTGTATGTATACCTGTATTGTGTTTTTAACTCGAAAAAGCTCCGCGATTAGCATAATAAAGGCGTCGTAGTGACGTTATTTTCCTACTCCTTTCGACCATGTTCTGGCATCAAGCTCATTTGAATATTCTTACCAATCAATATGCAAATAAGTCGTCGGCATAAAATTCGCTCCTTTCGCGCTTAGTGATGCGTCATTAGTCTGTGAATATATTACATCATTAGCATACATGTATCAATGCTTATTAGAATACCGGGAAATCCATTCCATTGGTCCGTACGTCTGAATATAGAGGTATAGATATCCCACCTTTATCTAATTTCATCAACGCGACCAGTCAAACCAGAATTTAGTTCCGGATTAAGATCTTTAAGC
>WURV02164871.1:0-15086 GCA_011762755.2 Epimenia babai
TACGTGTGACGAAGGCGGGGCCCTCTTGGGTGTTGGCGTCATCACGTCGTTTTATGCGCCCGGAACGTCCACCGCTACGTCCGCCTCTACGACCTCGCTGAAGATTGGAAGAGGGTGGTTCTGATATCGCTTTTGTCGCAGGCATTGCGCATTTCTCGATCAAATCTAATTAGTCCAAACTCTGTAATGCACAAAGGAAAGGATTTGGAATGGATTTCTAAGTCCCAATTTAGTTGACAAAACAACGGTTCTCGAAATCGCGCAAACCAAATAATTTGCACTTTAGGTTTAAAAAAATTAGACCATAAAAATGCGCTTTCGATCATTTGATAACCTGCGTCTCTTTGACGTCGTCGCGCGCCATCTGAGCTTCACGTTGGCGGGCGTTGAACTGAACCTGACCAAAGGGGCCGTCAGCTATCAAATCGGTCGTCTGGAAGAGGAACTCGGCTTCAAGGTGTTCGACCGTCAGCACCGAAGCATCGTCTTGACGGAAAAGGGTAAAAGGCTCTGGCATGTATCCCAAGTGGCGTTCCATGACCTCGAGCGGGAGATTGCGGGTCTTCGGGAGGATACTCCGGGTCGGATTACCATCGGCTTGTCGAGTTACTTTGCTTCACGTTGGCTGTCGCCACGATTGATGACCTTCATGGTCGATCATCCGGGTATCGGGCTCCGCCTGCAGCCTGTGATCGATCTCATAGATCTTCGGGCCGAAAACATCGACATGGCCATTCGTTGGGGCAAAGGCGATTGGACAGATCTGGAAGTTGAGTTGCTTTTCCATTGCCCCGCCATACCGGTCGCTGGGGCAAAGATCTCAGAACGGATCAATGAGACGGGGATCGAATCAGCCTTGCCGGAGCTGACGTTGCTTCAGGACCGGGAGAGCAGTGTTGCGTGGCAGGATTGGCATTACGCGGCCGGATTAGCTTATCACACGGCGGGGGACGGTCTCGTCGTACCTGATCCGAACGTCCGAGTGCAGGCCGTGATCGACGGGCAGGGCGTAGCTCTAAACGACTCCCTGGTAGCGCCCGAGTTGTCTGCCGGTCGTCTTTTCCCGATTTCGGACATCGCCCTCGACAATTACGGTTATTATCTGGCTTATCCCAAAGGCGCGCTGGGAAACTCGGATCTACGGGATTTTCGTGATTGGATTCTGTCGGAAGCAGAGTCGGAGAGGGGACAATAATTTGGACTGTTGACGTACCATAAGCTAATAAACAATGTCAAAATAATGCCAACCACAAACCAAAGTACAAAAAATATCAGAACTTTCGCGCCAGCAACAACTATAGATAACATATTTTGACCCTAACCTAATCGTCAACTTAACAAATCAGGGATGACACGTACCCTAGCTGATTTTGTTTGCGTTAATCTCAGCCACAACACGGTAGGGGCGCATCGCGATGCGTCCAAAACTCGTTATTCATGTATCTCAACTTGTGGGCAACTGATAGCTATTTCACCTGACGTTTGGATTCATAAAATGGATCAATGCCACTATGCACATCATCATCAATATTTTTCAGCTTCTCATTAACCTCGTCAGTGTGCATATTATCATCGTCACTATCATCATGATTCCCTTGTTGACGACGTACTGGGGAAATTAGATAATTTAACCAAAGCTCTACAAGAAAAAAGATAATGATTCCAGCCGCCAAAAGTGCCACACTAAGTATAAAGGGTACATCCAATGGCAGGAAAAGAAGTAATCCTATTACGAGTGGAACAAATGCTAATAAGCCAAATATGATTTGACCAATACCCCATCTAACTGCTGATCCCCCATTCAGGAGTACGCGCTTTTTAGAAAAAGTCCATAACTCCAGCCATGTAAATTTAACAACACGATATTTAACAAGTGCTTGTCTGTTTACACATGCCTTTACCCCATTTGCAATATAGGTAACGCCAGCTAAACAAATCAGTATATACAGCCCACTATAAAATAAACAACCTATAAAGAGCATAATTATCAGTACCCTTACTATCTCCACATATGAAGGCTTTTTAACTATCAGCCTAACCTCACAATACAACAAAATCAGAGAGGACACACGCCCTCCCTGATGTCAATCTATAGTTTTATACACACGTTTGCTAGCAAGTCTTAGCAATTAGAACTCAGGATTGGCACGCCAGATACTAGGCTTGAACACGAGCTTCCATCATCAATATCAAAAGTAAGTTTTGAGACATTTTCACCCAGTCGCTTGACAAATACATAAAACGTAACTACCATAGTTACATATTGACATTCTAGCTTAAAGGTTGGCTATGAAAAATAGTCAGTATACTGTTGCGCTCCATACACTCGCGTTATTAGCAATGATGAAAAACATGACAATAACCTCTATAGATATCGCGCAAAGTGTCAATACAAATCCGGTGGTCATCCGGCGCATCATCGCGTCATTACGGAATGCGGGATTAGTGACATCACGCTTAGGTGTTGGTGGCGGAATTGAACTTAACCAAAATCCCGAAAGCATCACTTTATGCGATGTGTATCGCTTGTTCAAAAGTGAGGATGTATTTCCGATGCACACCAACACACCAAACGCGAATTGTCCTTGTGGAAATAACATTCAACCCGTGCTCAGAGGTATTTATAATGATGTTGACATGGCGATAGAGACAACTTTGGCGCAAAAAACGATAGCTGATTTAGCGCAAGAAATTTGGCAAACTCACAATCCCCAGACAAGGGATGAATAGACAACTTTTTTTAGCCCGATTTGTAACCGTTATGGTTTCAAATAAAAATGGAGATAGATAAAATGAGTAACAACAATGGCAAAACAGCATTAGTAACCGGCGCGAATTCTGGGATTGGTTTCGAGACTGCCGCCTTACTCGCTGAAGATGGCTTTAGCACAGTGATTCTTGCCTGCCGTACCCAAGCAAAAGGGGAAACCGCCAAAGCAGAATTACTTAAACGTGTAAATCGTGATGTCTTTGAGATCGTCGCCGTTGATGTTTCTGAGCCACAATCAGCACATCAGGCAAGCGAAACCCTCAAACAACGCAACAGCAAAATCGACTTACTCATCCTCAATGCTGGCATGAGCACAGGCACAAACCATGTCTATAACTCTGATGGAATCGAACTCACCTTCGCTTCAACCTTAGTCGGGCATCATGTACTGACCATGCGCCTTTTAGAAAATCAACTACTTTCAGATAAAGCACGGATCGTAATCGCAGGTTCAGAAGCCGCGCGTGGAGAAATGCCAGGGGCGAGTATCATCGACTTCCAAGAGTTCGCCAATCAACATTTTAATGGAGATTTAGAAGCAGGCATCGAAGCGACTATGCGCATACAAGAGCCATTCAATAAAAGTAGCATGATGGGTATCTACGCCACAGCTAAGGTCTATGTGGCATGGTGGTCAGCAGTTTTAGCGCAGAAAGTCCCCAATGGCATCGTCGTAAATACCATTTCTCCCGGAAGTGTTCCGGCAACCAGCTTCGCCAGACATTGGCCCTTCTTAATGCGTAAGCTGATGGGACCTGCTATGAAATTGATGGGTATGGCAAGTTCATTAGAGGATGGTGCTAGACGCTATATTGATGGTGGCAACTTCGATGACAATACAACCGGACACTTTTTCGCATCACCGCCAAAGAAAATCATTGGTGATATCGAAATTCAGACAGAACCACACTTTTTCGATCAAACCAGCCAAAATGCGTTCTGGAATGTTCTTGTGCGCGTAACAGGTAACGTCGATTACCCCGCATCCGCATAAACAACACAAAAATATAATGACAGTGACCGTAAAAATATCAGTCTACGGTCATTGTCATTCCACTTATTCGCGCTCCCCTTCTTTCGCGCCTGCATTAATCCATTTGATGACAAACCCAACACCATATCGAAGCACAACATAAACAGCACCAATTGCACCACCGACAGCCCCGCCTAAAATTGCAGAACGAAAAACTGAATCCCAATCCATAATATTATCGATCCTCACTATCACTTTGTTTATTTAAGATAATTGAATAATACAGACATCAAATACCATAAACAAGGCAGACCTATAACCTACAAACTTAGAACATCCAATCAATAGAAAGTGCCTATTTAATACAATGTAATAGTTTTGAGATTCAACCGGATTCTCACCTAATCTTACGCCAGTGGAGCATGATTTACCCTTAGAATGAAAATAAGGTGATCGCTATTTTATTGGAAGACACGGTAGGTTATGATGAGCATTAAACAAATTACACTAGAACTTCCCAACAAAGTCATTTTTCGCGCCCAACAAGTAGCCGAACAATCCAACCAAACATTAGAAGAAGTTTTAAGTAATTGGCTTAATCGTTACGCCGATGATATCCCTGTGGAAACACTCTCAGATGAGGATGTATCCGCACTCTGCGATTACGAAATGAACATCCTGATGCAACAAGAACTCACCTTATTACTCCACCATCACCGTGAACGAACGCTTGAAGCAAGTGAACAAACACGCTTAGACGAACTGCTTCAAATTCATCGGCGTGGACTAATACGGAAAGCGCGGGCGATTCAGGTGGCAATGACACGAGGATTATTGCCTCAATATCGAGATTAAGGCACATTCACAAGGGGCGCGATTATTTACTTATTCGCGCCCCGCTAAAATAATTGATGATTAACTGGCATATTGTTCCAAGTTGATTGTCTCATCCATCGCAACCAAAATACTACTTGGATGGAGCATCCCCGCGATGATATATTGCGTGCTATGTACCGAATGTGACAACTTTTTAGGGTCAGCTGTCGCCTCATGATAAGCAACACAGGCTAATAAATGCGAAACCTCTTGCACCAATAACCGCGCCACACCCACATCAATCACATCCTGCGCTTCCCACCATTTACGCACTTTATAGTAGGGACTCTCCAACGCGCTTTCATGCAACATCCGCGCAATGATACTTTGCCCATAAAGTGTCTGATCATATAAATCCCATGCGTCCTGTGGGCTTCCAGCTTTTAACTTTGTATTACGCCCATAACGCGCCTGATAAGTCGCCGATAACGTTAAAAGATGACTCGCTTGGCTCATCATCGTGGTTACATTTTCTAAGTCCATAAGTATCCTCCTAATCGGGAGAGTCGTATTTTTACTTGGTGCTAATCCTTTAATAAATCCTTAACATCAAAGCCATCAATAGCGAAATAATAATCATGTCAGCAATCCCCACATCAATGTATTTATAAACTTAATTGAAGGCATTCATCTCAAACTGAGTGAAAAAACAGAGGGAGCAACATAATATTCATAAATTGATAGGCAATTTCAGTATTCATCAGCAAGAATTCTATTGTTAAGAAATATATAATTTACTTAAACTTAGTTTAACATTTCCCGTATAACGAGTCAATTACGCACTATTTAGCCCACTTGATTAATGCGAACAAATGTACTAAAATCAAAACGTTAATCAAGCACATAAATCAAGGGGCACATAATGGCAGAGCTAGACATCATCTTATTTGAATCACAGGATGAATGGGAACAATGGCTAGACGCGAATCACGATAAATCAGAGGGTGTATTCGTCAAAATTGCCAAGAAGAAATCTGGCAAAACATCCGTTACCTACCCAGAAGCCCTTGATGTTGCGCTCTGCTTCGGCTGGATTGATAGCCAGAAAAAAGGTATAGATGATACCTATTGGATGCAACGCTTCACCGCGCGCCGTAAGAAGAGTCCTTGGTCGCAAGTCAACCGAGAAAAAGTCGAAAATCTAATCGGACAAGGCAAAATGCGCCCATCCGGTTTACAAGAAATCGAAAACGCCAAAGCTGATGGACGTTGGGATAACGCCTACGCCCCACAGAGCAAAGCCACCATCCCCGATGATCTACAAAGCGCGCTTGATGCCAATCCCAAAGCGCACGACTTCTTCAAAACTTTAAATAGCTCCAACCGCTACGCCATCATCTATCAGGTCACCAGCGCAAAAAAAGCCGAAACCCGCCAACGTCGCATCACAAAATACATCGACATGCTATCCGAGCATAAAAAATTGTATTAAATGAGCAAACATATCATTTAACCCAAATAACCTCAGTAAAAGGAATATGACAATGAGAAAAATAGTCGTTACCGAATTTGTATCCCTCGATGGCATCATGGAGCAACCCATGTGGACGATGCCCTATTGGAACGATGAGATCGCCAAATTCAAAGATGATGAGCAACTCACCACCGATGCCTTACTCTTGGGGCGAGTCACTTATGAGGGATTTGCCGCCGCTTGGACAAATAGCACTGATGACGGCGCAGAGTTCATGAACAATACCGCCAAATATGTGGTGTCAACCACGCTCGACACAGCAGATTGGAATAACTCGACGGTGATTAAAAACGACATCATCGAAGCAATCACCAAACTCAAACAGCAGGATGGCAAGGGTATTTTGGTCTATGGGAGCGCAACGCTGGTACAAACACTCATCCAGCATAAACTCGTGGATTCCTATCGCCTGTTGGTGTATCCAGTGGTGCTAGGCGAAGGCAAACGCCTATTCAAAGACGGCACAAGCGCAACACTCAAACTCATCGAATCTCAAGCATTCAGTTCTGGCGTAACCGGACTCATCTATGAACCGATTTACACAGACACAAAATCGACAGAATAGACCAAACATAACCACACACATATAGTAGGGAAAGCAAAATTATCCATGTGCCGAAACATCAAGACACTCTATAACTTCGAGCCACCCGCCACCGAAGACGAAATCCAAGCGGCGGCGTTGCAATACGTGCGTAAAATCAGTGGATTCACCAAGCCCTCACAAGCCAACGAGCAAGCCTTTAATAACGCCGTCTCCGCCATCACTGAAATATCCGCCATCCTGCTTGATTCACTACAGACCAACGCCACACCCAAAAACCGCGAAGTCGAAGCCGAAAAAGCCCGCTTACGGTCAATCAAACGCTTCGGGAAGTGAGTTTATACTAAGGGAAATTGTAAAATGGTTTGCAATATCGGGGCTATATCAGATGGACATTCGAGATTCCGCGCACCATTAACAAGATCATCCACCCATTGATCTGCGTCTCGTTGACCAAACACACGATTGAGAGCCTGACATACCACTTGCGGGAAAAAATCTTTGCCATAGATACACTGTTCATAAGTCCCGTTATCACGAAAATCTGCAAGTTTCGTATGATACGCATTCATAAATGTATCAGGATGTAATTGGCTGTACCATTGTTCAAGCGTTTCTCTTAAATCACCTTCATTAATCGGTGGTGGCTGACGCAAGGCATTCGGAAAACCCAAATTTCCATCATGCTTTCGACAGAAATAATCCGCTCCTTGCTCGTGTGTAACTTGCCATAATGCCCCTTGTTGTAACCACTCATCATAGTGAGAGGCAATTTCGGTTTGGATTTGCTCAGATTGTTCTTGTGTTATTCGAGGGGGAAACATCGTTTCAAGGTCTTGTGGATTAATCAGGTAATTCTCGATCATCACGCGGGATAACACATAAACTCGTGGATTTTCTGCTTGCAACTCGTCGATTTCAGCTTGAGTACGCCAATCACCATCAACAATGCCAAAAACACGCGCATTATTCCGCACATCTTTGAGAACATTAGGCGAACTTCCCGCACTCAGCACAGCAATTTCTCCGCGCCAGTTTGACCATAAGCCCTGATTTTGCCCCACATCTAAAAAGCCTTCGATCACAATCTGATCATATTTACCGTCAACTGCTAATCCGCGCTTTCCAGCGGATAGTTCTTTTTCCCAATCAACTCTAGGCACGGTCTTTTACCCCAAGCGCGATATGTTGCCGTTGCGAGTATTCTTCCCAAAGTGTTGGAGAATGTGACGTGACGATCAATTGCCCCTGCTTATCTTCCGTGACCAATTTCTCCAACGCATGGATAAACTGTCGTTGCAAGCCGACGTGTAAATGCAAATCCGGCTCATCAATCAACACGATTCCGCCTTGTTCCATCCACCGACTAACCATAAACATCATCAACAAACACTGTCGTTCACCCGAACTCAACGCCTCAATGTGATGTGTTTTACCGTTGTCAAGTTCCACCAGTAACTTAGGATTATCATCAAAGTCCGTAATCCGTTTACCAACGAAGAACTGATTAATCTCCTTGATAACAGCATAGAATTTATCCACATCACGCAATTTCATATTGCGTAACATGGTTTCTAGGTCAAGTTGATTTTTGTCACCTTTATCATAAGTTACAATCCATTGAAATCTTGGCTCAGTATAATTATCACCGTGAAAATGATTATAACCTACCTCACCAAAAGTTCGTGTTTCGGCATCTAAAAATATTATATTCGGCAAACGCGCCACATTAGTCGCGCCTGCTTGTAGCTGTTTACGTTGGATTTCCAAATCATTGATCAATTGAGGGATAGGTTTTGGCTTTCCTCTAATATTTAATAACACATCATCCGGCTTAATCAGATTCCTTAACTCATCCTGTAATTCAATATTATCTGATGACACTACCCAGAGGGTATGGTTATCGAGATTACAAATTTCGATTGCTATCAACCCATTACGAATTACTCTATCAATACCCAAATAAGGTGGATGATAAGCTACAGTTGGTAGACCCAAATTGATTTTTGCCATTCTATGTAACAGCAATGTAATCAACCGCAACACAGTCGTTTTACCCGAACCATTCGGTCCCGTGATGAGTACACTCTTAAGATGCTCCTGCGTCCAATCATTACGCAGGACAATATCTTGCGACTCAATGTTGCCAACATTCCGTAAAATAATTCGATTGATATACATCAGTTTCCGCTCAATCACTCAGTCAATTTACTTGATAAACGCAATATGATACTGCCTTGTTATTCCCCACCAAGACGTTAATCAATGGGTAAAAAACTCCCTCCCTGCCTGCGGGGAGGGCTGGGGTGGGGTTAAAAAGGGTTAAATAGATAACCAGAAACAAATTTACTTCACATAAGTTTCTTAATCTACTATAACACGAAAGCCTATCTCATCGCTCTGCGCTCATCGACAAAAAAACTGACCATTTGGTTCACACAGAATCCTGAATCCGTGCTAGGCTATCCATAATCGAAACAAATTTTTCTAACATTTAACAAGTTGACCGCACTTTTACATGCTCAACCGCACAAATTTTGACTTCATCCGCCATCATTTAAGGGAAGAATCAAGTTGACCGCCGATTTTTTATTTTTTTCGGCGGTCGCGGTCAAACTGTTTATAAATGGTTTAATCAGCGTTGATTTCCAGCTAGAGGCACTACTCGCGGGCGACACCTTGCCATTTTGCGATGAATACCCCAATCCACAAGAGCAAGCCCGTCAGCACAACGTACAAGACCGTGCTAAAGGCTAATGTAACAGCGTGTAGCGTCGTCCATATATCATAAGGGTTAGCGAGGCTCGCACCCGAAACCGCGCCATTATCAAACAGCGACATCTGCCCTAATGCCAGTATATAGACAGGCTGATACAAGGGATGTGTGGGATCATCACCACTACTCATGATGAACCCCACCACAATCGGGAGGAACACAACAACAGGCAATACCACTGCCATCAAGCGCACCACCTGCGCCGTCGATGCGCTGGAGCTGGTGTTGTTGTTCAGCAATGAACCGACGATTCCCGCTGAGATCGTGAGGAGCATATTGAGCATGGTCAGCGTGAAGATGAAGGCAAACGCCAGCATCGCATAAGGAATCGCGTTCGGGGTGGGATCAGATGTCGTGGGGAACACCGTTAACGTGCTGTTACGTATAACGAACATACCCATCAGCACCACAGTCAATCCGCGCAAGAACGCCAAGAGCGCGAACTGCCGCCATACAACACAGATCACCGCCCACCACTTGCCAAAGATCAATTGACGGGCAGAGATACCGGTCATCAACAGGATTTCCCAGTTATGCACCCTCTTTTCCCGCGCCACAGTCTCTCCAGCAATGAAGATCGTGCGCATGATGGTCGTAAAGTGCAACATCGTCACGAAGAAGGTCAGTGCAAATATCGGGTAAACATCATCCAAACGAGGGAAGATCGCGAACAGTTGGAATTGAGCAAACAAGCGAGTTAGGTAGATGAACACACCGATGAAGAGCAATATGCCACCTATTCGCCACAAACGACGGCGTTTATGACCTGTTTGCCCGTCTTTGCGGATATGCTCGAACTCCGCCCGTGCGATAGGGTTATCCAACGATAACTCATGATGAGGTAGCAATGATTGCATGTTTAGCTCCTGCGTATAATCTCTAATCATTATACGCGAATCACGCTACCCTAGCGTAAAAACATGACTAATGAGCTATGCTACACCACACTCACGCAGATGCTTGATGCTCGCCTCAAGATCAGCATGAGTCGCATCATCAACGTCGCAAGCAATCGTCAGCCAACCTGTGTAACCCTTGTCTTTGAGCGCGTCTATCATCGGCTTGAAATCGACTGAACCGGTACTTGGCAATCCGCGCCCAGTATCGGCGATGTGGATGTATTCGATGATCTCGCTATAGGTGCGTAAGCTGGCAATCGCGTCGTCTTCTTCTATCAGCATGTCGCACAAAGTCGCGCAGGCTTTGAGGTGTGGATGGAATTGATTCGCCTTCAATACCCGATTCGCTTGCTCCATGCGATTGATGAGATGGGCGTGTTCATGACTAACCACTGCCATATACAGTTGCGACCCAAGCGCGTATGCCAAGTCTCCGAGTGTTGCTTTCAATTGAGCGATCAGCAATGCACCTTCCAACTCAGCAGGCGACTTATAGGGATGTAAATCCGGTAAACCAGCAATCGTGCTGTAATGCGGAATAAACACCACCCCTTGCGCTTCAAGGTCAATCGCCTTCGTCATGGCTTCACGAATGATGACGATAGCTTGGTCACGTTCGGCAAATTCAGCATGTAACAGCCGTGAATGCCCCACATTGACCGTCGAAACACGCAAGCCCGTCATCTGTAACGCCTCTAAAATCTCAGGGATGCGCTCATCAAGCCCCTCTGATGAAACCTCTATGCCATCAAGCCCAAGTGATTGCGCCTGCTGAAAACGCGCCACTGTTGAGTCACCTGAAAGCAAACCTTCCTGAATTGCAAGTTGCATTGTTTGTAACATCCTTTTGATTGTTGGTTAGCATTTGCAACAAACTATAACCAGCCAGAAGCAAAATTTCGAGGTGATTTATACCGCAAAAGTTTATGAAGAACGTAAAAAAATGTAAATATATAAGAACATTTTGAAGAAATCATCACTTTAGATTTATGAGAAAAATAACGTTAAATCTTAAGGGTTGAGGGAAAGCACTCATTAAGGCGCTGTATATCGCAACGCTATATATTCATCCTTTTTCCATATTTAGCCTATTCTGCACTCATGTTTAAGCGATTCCCCACACCTTCCTTCATTATTTTATAATATTACGTCAAATTACTATTACCAGATAACAAACACATTAGTTGACACAATGTCTACTAGTTAGTATTCTGTTACATATACAAACCAAATATCAACATTTAACAGCAACACTACTAATCGCATTGACTTGAGGGATTCATGGACAACCTAATACGGGATGAGCGTTACAGCACCCCTGCTGAGGTGCCTGTAGCCGAGTTATTGATAAAAGAAATTGTTATAAGCTGGCGTTTTATCCAATATAACATCCTCTCTACTATTGTTCCCGGAACACTATTTCTTATTGTTGCCCTCGTCGTCAATCAAGTGAACCTTCATCTTTGGTTAGGCTATATAGCCCTTGCTGTTATTTATTTTTGGTTCTTCATTTATACATTCGACCTCTCTAATCAATATGTAGGTAGAGAAGAAGACCGCATCAATAAACCAACTCGCCCAATCCCAAGTGGCTTGGTAAGTGAAGAAGGTACATTAATCAGATGGGTTGTTATATCTGCCCTATACCTACTGACAGCATCAGCATTCGGAATACTGTTTTGGGCATGTATATGGTTATTTGTTCAAATTTTGCACAACTATGCTAAATGGTCATGGCATTGGTTAGGTAAGAATGGGCTAATGGGTGTTGGTGTATTTGTAGAATTAGCGGCAGCTTGGCAACTCGTTGCACCATTAAATGCCACGGTCATTGGCTGGATCGCAATGTTATCAATAGTGCTTTTTGTGGTCGTAGCAGTACAAGATTTACGAGATATACCTGGGGATCGTGCAGTTGGGCGGCAAACAATGCCAATCGCGTTAGGCGAAATAAACACACGATGGTTCTTATCTGTCACATTAGGGTTCATACCAGCAATTATATATGCTTTATATGTACAGCACATTAACTTATCAACTTTAGGTTATCTGCACTGGGCGTTCATGGTACTTCTGTGTTTCAGTGTTGCTTACCGTATCCTATGGTATAAACACAAAAGAAGCGACTCTATCGCGTATCGCTTCCTAGTAATCTGGTATATTGTTGCGCTATCTTTCGCAATTTGGGTATTTTAGACTTCGGTAAATGACTTATCATCATTATCTAAGCCAAGACGTTTAATAACTATACTCAACTCTTCTAATGAAGCTACAGTCTTTTGTTTTACCTTCGTAACTTGCGATGTAGCTGAACTGATGAAATTCACTGTCGCACTTTGTGTTACTAAAAATATCCACCCTAAGCGTGAATGTTTTTGGAAATTTACAACTCTATTTATCTTAAATACATTAATTGGGTGTGTTCCCATATTATCTGTTGTAAATACACAATGAATATCATGTGTATCATCTGTATTGAGATATTCTAGAATCGTATTGTTTAGTATTTCCAAATCTTCAAAATCAATATCACCTTCAATATCAAAAAAAGCGATATGATTTTCTTTTAGCCAACGGTGGTTGATGTTCACAGTAAACCCTCTCGTTTTGTAAATAGATGCGCTGAGATGCGATTGTGTGTATTGTTCTCTAACTACATTAAGATTATAACGCACCTTAAGTTAACTTTAATGGAACAATGTTGTTATAACAATAAAGAAGTTATGAAAAGTAGTAAATTTTTGGGCATATAACGGCTTATACGCCCAAAAATTAGCCTTAATCGACTAAATTTCTACTCTTCGACGAGGAGTGCTACGAAGTCAATTTCTAAAATCACTTCATCGGATACATCGGATACAGAACGTACGCTGGGGATAGTCAAATTGTAATCATCATAAAGCACAGTTGCCGTCGCAAATCCTTCAATACGATCTTCCGCGACAATAGTAACGGTTGCTTCAAAACTGACGGTTTGTGTAACCCCGTGTAGTGTGAAGTCACCTTCAATAGTAAAGCTCACAGAATCACCAACCGCGACGCTATCTGGTAAGCCGACAATTGATGTAGGTACGAATTCCGCGAATTCAAATTCATCCTGCGCTGATTCGAGGATACGCCCACGAATGGCATTATTACGCATTGAGCTATCCGTTGCCAAAGTACGAACGTTAACGCGCACAGTACCCAATTGTGATGATGACGGATTGTCAAAGTCAATAATCACATCGGCGGCAACATCACTTGTTCGCCCTATTGCGGTAAACGGTGCGCCATTCAACACTTCATCAATTGAGAAACGTACTTCGGATTCGTCAGTGGTAATGCGATATAGAACGCGCCCTAATGAGGCGGATTCACTTTCTGTGGTCTCGGGTTCATCAGTGACTTCGACAACTTCAGTCATCTCTGCTTCTGGCTCATCGTCAACTTCGACAGATTCAGTCATTTCTGCTTCTGGCATACTCATGCTATCTGCAACTTGTGTACTAAGCGCATCCACTTGTGCTTGTAAGGCATCATTTTCGGTTTGGAGATCAGCGACCTCAGCCGATAATTGTGGAACTGAAGGTGTTGCGGTGATAGCGGGGTCAAGTGTTGGTGCGGTAATCGCTTCACTTGCTTCCCCATCACCCGCTAATAAGGCGTTATTCAATAAGAAGCCAAAGCCCGTACCAGCCACAAATAAAACAATGGCAATAGCTCCCAGCCAAATAAAACGTTGCATAAGATTCATCTCTCCCAATTTCGATCTTGATAAACAAAAATAACCATAACAGTAGACCACATATATGTAAAAGAATTATTGGTAGATGATTACAATCTCGTAATCGTCCCAAATACTAATTTTAAGCAAAGCTTTTTGAACCCATCACGCAGATAATGATACGATCATCAAAAGAGGAGAAATACACCCATGCCTGCAATTGGCGAAACAGCACCGGATTTCACATTACCTAATCAAGATGACGAAATGGTCACACTCAGCGCGTATCGTGGGCAGACTGTGATTGTGTTCGCGTTCCAGAAAGCGGAGTCATCGGCTTGTACTAAGCAAGTGCTCGGATTTCGGGATGCCTTCGCGCAAGTTGAATCGGCAAACGCGGTAGTCTTCGGCATCAGTACCGATACGCAAGACGCGCTCAACGCATGGCAAGCCAAACTCGACCTACCTTATGACTTGCTCTCAGATGTGGAGCATACGATGTTGGAAGGGTGGAGCGCGTGGGATAACTTGACATTTAAAGAGCGGAATTTCAATTCGGTAAGTCGTTCATTTTGGGTGCTTGATGCTGAGGGCGTGGTGATTGACGCGCAGGTACGCATCACATCGGATGAAAGTGTCCGACGGGCATTACTGACGATTGAATGATGTATGTAATCCGAAAAATGCGTGACGTGGTATCAAAATTGAGGGGAAACATCCTACTAACAGGGAAATTTACAATGTGATTTAATCTTCTAGCATCTACGCAGGTCAAGCATAGGGTAAGCATAGGCACATACGCAGGATGAGATCACGCTTGCTTGTTATAGTCATGATAATCAATTTAAGCAGGGAGGATATCATGATATTGCGTACACTCTTGATGGTTGTCTTAAGTCTGATTGTTGTTGGTGCTGTACACGCACAAGACGAATCGACATTACCCATTACTGAACGTTGCGTGACCGATTTCGTGGAACAACCGGACGGATGGACATTCGATGGCACGATTATCACGTATCAAGGTGGTGATGGTGTACATGGTTTCCATGCGGATACACCAACACG
>WURV02164882.1:0-33242 GCA_011762755.2 Epimenia babai
AGCTCCCGACCGCGGTCGCGCCCGCGCCTGGCCGGTGGCTGATCTTCGCGGACCAGCGTAGCGTGGGCCAACGCCTCGAGTCGGCGCTGAACCATCGCGACGCCGAGGTCGTGCTGGTCGAGGGGATCGATCCCAGCACCCCGAGCGCGCGCGCGAAGATCGACGCGGCCCTCGACGACGCCCTGGCCCGGCCGCTCGCCGGCGTGATCTGCATGTGGGCCCTGGACGCACCAGCGGCGACCGAGCTCGCGAGTGGAGACGAGCTCGTCCAGGCCGGTCGGGGCGTGTGGGCCGGCAGCCTCCACGTCGTCCAGAGCCTCGCCCCGCGGCCGCTGCGTGACCCTCCGCGGGTCGTGTTCGTGACCCACCGGGCTCAGTCACCGCGCAAGCTCGCGGACGTGCGCCCCGAGCAGGCCATGGCCTGGGGCTTCGCGAGCGTGGCCCGCTCGGAGCACGCCACGCTGCGGCCGCTGCGAGCAGACCTCCACGACATCGAGGACCTCGACGAGATCGACACGCTCGCGGCGCTGGTCTCGTCGGACACCGACGAGGATCAGGTCGCCGTCCGCGCGCGCTCGTGTCTCGCCGCCCGGCTGCAGCGCGCGACGACGCCGGCCCCAGCTCGCTACCGCGCGCAGCGAGCCACCGACACGGCCTATCGCCTGGAGGTCGAAGACCCAGGCGCGCTCGACTCGCTCCACCTCGTCGCGTTCGAGCGGCCCGAGCCGGGACCCGGCGAGGTCGAGATCGCGGTCGAGGCCGCCGGCCTGAACTTTCTCGACGTGCTGCTCGCGCTCGGCGAAATCCCACCGATCGGCGGGAGCGAGATCGCCCTGGGCAGCGAATGCAGCGGCAGGATCACGCGGGTTGGAGCGGGCGTGAGCGACCTGGCGATCGGGCAGGCGGTCGTCGCGATCGCCGATCACTGCTTCGCCAGCCACGCGATCGCGCGCGCCGAGCTGACGCTCCCGATGCCGGACCGGCTCGACTTTCGCGAGGCCGCGAGCGTCCCGCTCGTGCACCTGACGACCTACTACGCGCTGCGCTACGTCGCGCGGCTCGAGGCCGGGGAGCGCCTGCTGATCCACTCGGCGGCGGGCGGCGTCGGCGTCGCCTCGCTGCAGTGGGCGCGACACATGGGCGCCGAGATCTTTGCGACCGCCGGGACCCCCGAGAAGCGGGACTGGCTGCGGGCGCAGGGCGTCGAGCACGTGTCCGACTCGCGCTCGGACCGCTTCGTCGAGGACGTCCGCGCGTGGACGGACGGCGAGGGCGTCGACGTCGTGCTCAGCGCCCTGTCCGGCCGCCTGCGCGAGCAGAGCTTCGGCCTCCTGCGCATGGGCGGGCGCTTCATCGAGATCGGCAAGCGCGACTACATCGCCAACAAGCCGCTGGGGCTCAAGCCCTTCCTCAAGGGCTTGACGCTCGCGCTGGTCGATCTCGCCACGATGATCCACCAGACGCCAGGCCGCGTGCGGACCCTGTTCGAGGAGGTCCTCGAGCACGTCCGCGCCGGCCACGTCGGCCCGCTGCCCGTGCTCGAGCACCCGCTCCCGCGCGCGTCCGACGTGTTCTGGCAGATGGGTCGAGGGCGACACATCGGCAAGTTCGTGCTGACCGCGCCCGAGGAGGTCCCGATCGTCGACGTCCCCTCGAGCCGCCGCGCGAGGCCCAGCGAGGGCGCGGCGACGCCCCGCGACGCGGCGGCCCGCGAGCCGACGAACCACGAACTGGCGTCCCCCGCGACGACCTTCTCGCGCGAGGCCAGCTACATCATCACGGGCGGGCTGGGCGGCCTCGGCCTCTCGCTCGCGGGCTGGATGGCCGAGCGCGGCGCGGGCCACATCGTGCTGCTCGGCCGTCGCGGCGTCACCCGAGACGATCAGCGCGAGGCCATCGCGACGATGACCGCCGCGGGCGCGAGCGTGAGCGTGGTCGAGGCCGACGTCGCAGCGCTCGCGTCGGTCCGGCGCGTGTTCGAGGGCCTGCCCGGCGATCGCCCGGCCCGGGGCGTGGTTCACGCCGCGGGCGTCCTCGACGACGCGATGTTGACCAACCTCGACGCGGACAACTTCGCGCGGGTCATGGCTCCGAAGGTCGCGGGCGGCTGGAACCTCCACCTGCTGACGGCCGAGCTCGAGCTCGACTTCTTCGTCCTCTACAGCTCCGCCGCCGCGCTGATCGGGAGCCCGGGCCAGGCCAACTACGCGGCGGCCAACGCCTTCCTGGACGCGCTCGCCCACCACCGGCGCGCGCACGACAACCTCCCGGCGCTGTCCCTGAGCTGGGGCGCGTTCGCCGACGTCGGCCTCGCGGCGGCCGACGACGCCCGCGGCGCGCGGCTGAGCGGACGCGGCATCGGCGAGATGACGCCGGACGAGGGCAACGAGCTGTTCGCCCGCCTCGTCGAGAGCGAGCTCGTCCACGTCGCGCCCTGCCCCTTCGACGCCCACCAGTGGATCGAGTTTTACCCCGACGTGGCCGACTGGCCCTTCCTCGACACGCTGCTGAGCGAGACGCCGCAGGCCGCGGGCGAGGCCAACGCGGACCTCCGCGCGAGCGTGACCGCGCTCGGACCCAACGAGCGCTACAAGCTGGTCCTCGACGCCGTGCGCGAGGAGCTCGGGCGCGTGATCCGAATGGACGCGGCCGCGCTCGATCCCGCCACGCCCTTCTCCGATCTCGGCGTCGACAGCCTCATGGGCCTGGAGCTGCGCAACCGCATCAAGGCCGCGACCAGCGTCGAGCTGCCCTCCACGGCGATCTGGACCTACCCCTCTCCGGCCGCGCTGGCCGACTACCTCGTCGGCGTGCTCGCGCCCGAGTCGAGCCGCCCGGACGACGAGCCCGAGCCCGCGCCCGCGCCCGCGCCCGCGCCCGCGCCCCTCGACGACGCGGCCCTCGATGACGTGGCTGACGACGAGCTCCTCGACGAGCTCGCGGAGCTCGAGGAGCTGCTCGATGTCTGAGGCAGCGAGCCCAGCGCAGCGCGTGCGTGCGGCCCTGCAAGGGGCCAAGCGGCGGATCAAGCAGCTCGAGGCGAGGCTCGACGAGCCGATCGCCGTGGTCGGGATGGCGTGCCGCTTCCCCGGCGGCCCCGACCTCGCGCGCTTCTGGACGGCCCTGCGCGCGGGCGAAGACTGCGTCCGGGAGATCCCCGAGGAGCGGCTGATCGGCGGCTGGCCCGAGGGCGTCCCGCGCTGGGCCGGGCTCATCGACGGGGTCGAGTCCTTCGACCCCGCGTTCTTCGGCATCTCTCCCCGCGAGGCGCTCTCCCTCGACCCTCAGCAGCGCCTCCTGCTCGAGGTCGCCTGGGAAGCGCTCGAGCACGCCGGCCTCGTCCCGGCCCAGCTGCACGACTCCAAGACCGGGGTGTTCGTCGGCCTGTGCAGCACGGACTACGAGCGCCGGACGCGGATGCGCGCCGCGGCCGAGCGCAACACCTACGACACCACCGGCAACATGATCAGCACGGCCGCGGGCCGGATCGCCTACGTGCTCGGCCTGCGCGGGCCGGCCCTGACGCTCGACACCGCGTGCTCGACCTCGCTCGTCGCGGTCCACCTCGCCTGCCAGAGCCTGCGCGCGCGCGAGTCCGATCTCGCCCTGGCCGGCGGCGTCAACCTCATCCTGTCGGAGGACTCGAGCCACGCGCTGTCCTACCTGCAAGCGCTGTCGCCCGACGGTCGCTGCAAGACCTTCGACTCGTCGGCCAACGGCTTCGTCCGGGGCGAGGGCGCCGGCCTCGTCGCCCTCAAGCGCCTCTCGGACGCGGAGCGAGACGGCGACGCGATCCTCGGCCTCGTGCGCGGCTCGGCCGTCAACCAAGACGGCCGGTCGACGGGCCTGACCGCGCCCAACGTCCGCGCCCAGGAGGCGCTGCTGCGCGACGCGCTGCGAAGCGCCGGCGTCTCGGCCGACCAGGTCGGCTATCTGGAGTGTCACGGGACCGGGACCTCGCTCGGTGACCCCATCGAGATCGACGCGATCAAGTCCGTGTTTGGCGGGGCGCGCGAGGACGGCTCGAAGCTCCTGCTCGGCGCGGTCAAGACCAACATCGGCCACCTCGAGGGCGCGGCCGGCGTCGCGGGCATGATCAAGGTGTTGCTCGCGCTGCAGCACCAGGCGATCCCCGGCAACCTCCACCTGCGTCGGCTCAACCCCCGCATCAAGGTCGCGGGCACGCCCCTGACCCCGATCTCCGACGAGGTCGAGTGGCCGGCGATCTCCGGCCGGCGCGTCGCCGGGGTCTCGTCCTTCGGCATCTCGGGGACCAACGCCCACGTCGTGCTCGAGCAGGCGCCGGGCTCCCCAGCGGGCGCGCGGACCGACAGGTCGCCGGCCTCGGTCCCGCTGATCTTGTCCGCGCGCAGCGACGCGGGCCTGCGCGACCAGGCCCGGCGCCTGCGCGAGCACCTCGACGCCGAGCCCGAGCTCGCGGCCGTGGATCTCGGCTACTCGCTCGCGACGACGCGGACCCGCTTTGGCCACCGCGCGTGCGTGCTCGCCGATGAGCTCCCCGGCGCGCTCGAGCAGCTCGAGCAGCTCGGCCGGGACGCGAGCGTGCCCACGGGCGTCGCGCGGCCGAGCAAGGTCGCGCTCATGTTCTCGGGCCAGGGCGCGCAGCGCCCGGGGATGGGCCGGGAGCTCGCCGCCCGCTACGGCGTCTTCGCCGAGGCCCTCGGCGAGATCGTCGCGCGCTTCGACGCGACCCTCGATCGCCCGCTGCGCGACCTGATGTTCCTCGAGCCCGGGCCCGACGAGGCCAGGCTCCTCGATCAGACCCAGTACGCGCAGCCCGCCCTGTTCGCGTTCGAGGTCGCGCTCTATCGGCTGCTCGAGTCCTGGGGCGTGTCGGCTCAGCTCCTGCTCGGCCACTCCATCGGCGAGCTCGCGGCCGCCCACGTCGCCGGCGTGTGGACCCTCGACGCGGCGACCAAGCTCGTCGCGGCCCGCGGACGGCTGATGCAGTCGCTGCCCGGCGGCGGGGCGATGCTCTCGATCCAGGCCTCTGAGGCCGAGGTCGCGGCGCTCGTCGAGTCCCGCGACGACCTCGACATCGCGGGGATCAACGGGCCCCTGTCGACGGTGATCTCGGGCGAGCTCGCGGCCGTCGACGAGCTCGAGCGCCAGTTCGCCGAGCTCGGACGCAAGACCCGGCGGCTGCGCGTCAGCCACGCGTTCCATTCTCACCGCATGGACCCCATGCTCGAGGAGTTTCGCCGCGTCGCCGAGTCCGTCTCGTACTCCGAGCCGAGGATCCCGGTCGTCTCGAACGTGTCCGGACGACTGGCCGCGGCCGGGGAGCTGAGCTCGCCGGACTACTGGGTCCGCCACGTCCGCCAGCCCGTCCGCTTCCTCGACGGCGTCCGCTGCGTCGAGCAGCGCGGCGTGAGCGTGTGCCTCGAGCTCGGCCCCCACGCCGTGCTCGCGTCGCTGGTCGAGTCGTGCCTCGACGACGACGATCGGGGGCCCGCGGTCGTGACCGTGGCCGACAAGGAGCGCTCCGAGGCTCGCGCGCTCGTCGCGGCCCTCGGCGCCGCGCACTGCCACGGCCTCGCGCTCGACTGGTCGGCCTTCTTCGAGCCGCACGCGCCCCGCAAGGTCCGCCTGCCGAGCTACGCCTTTCAACGCCAGCGCTTTTGGCTCGAGGCCCGCGCCCGCGAAACCGACGAGGGCGCCGTCGAGATCACCAGCGGCGACGAGCTCGCCACGCCCACGTGGACCAAGACGCCGGTCCCCCCCGCGGACGGCGTGGACCCCCTCGAGCCCTGGCTCGTGGTCGCCTCGGCCGCGGCGGACCCCGCCTCGGAGGCCGCGACCCTGGCTGCAGCCATCGCCCGCGCGGCCGGTGCTCGCAGCCGCGTCGTCGCGATCTCGACGGACGCGGACACCGACGCGATCGCGGCCGCCCTCGAGCAGACCGCCAGCGGCGACGCGCCAGCGGTCGTGATCTCGACGCTCGCGCTCGCCGAGGCCACCACCACGGGCGCGCAGCTCGATCTCGTCCACGCCTTGCGCGGCTTGCCGGACTGGCCCGAGCCCTGGCTGCTGACCGTCGACGCCGTCACCAAAGCCGGGCCCGACGCGCTCGATCCGATCGTCGAAGACCCGACGTGGACGCACGCGAGCGCGATGGTCACCGGTGAGCTCGGGCGCGGGCTCGGGCTCCTCGACATCGCCAGCGAACACACGGCCGCGGACGTGGCCGTGGACATCGTCACGATCCTCACCGCGCGCGCCGGCGAGGTCGCGCTCCTGGCTCTGCGGGGCGGAGACCTGTTCGCGTGGTCCCCCGCGCGCACGGCCGAGGACTCGGCCGCGGCGGCGAGGAGCGCCGAGCTCCTCGCCGAGCTCGCCGAGCTGTCGGCCGACGAGCAGGCCCGGCGGGTGCTCGAGCTGACCGTGGCCCAGTGCGCGCGCGTCCTCGGCCATGACGACGCGAGCACGCTCGACCTCGACAGCGACTTCGCCAGCCTCGGCCTCGACTCGCTGATGGCCGTGGAGCTGCGCCGGCGGCTGTCGGCCGAGACCGCGCTCAAGCTGCGGGCGACGCTCGCCTACGATCACCCCAGCGCGCGCCAGCTCGCCAGCGCCCTGCTCGCGCTGCTCCGTGAGCGGGTCGCGAGCCCGGACGAGGTCGCCGCGTCCCGCCCGCGCGTCGACCTCGCCGTCGAGGGCTCGACGGCCTCGCACCTCACCGAGCCGATCGCGGTCGTCGGCGTCGGGCTGCGCCTGCCGGGCGGCGTGCGCGACATGACCGGGCTGTGGCGCATGCTCGCCGAAGGCGAGGACACGATCACCGTGGTCCCCGAGTCGCGCTGGGCGCTCGATGAGTTCTACGACCCCGACATGAGCTCGCCGGGCGCGAGCTACGTCCGCGAGGCCGGCTTCCTCGACGAGGTCGATCGCTTCGACGCCGAGTTCTTCCGCATCTCTCCGCGCGAGGCGGCGACCATGGATCCCCAGCAGCGCCTGCTGCTCGAGGTCGGCTGGGAGGCGCTCGAGCAGGCCGGGGTCACCGCCGACGACGGGCCCGACGACGTCGGCGTGTTCGTCGGCATCATGCACCATGACTACTCGCAGCTGATGCGCTCGGCGGCCTCCGCCGGGGTCCACACCGGCTCGGGCAGCGGCATGAGCGTGGCGGCCGGGCGCATCGCCCACGCGTTCGGCTTCCACGGCCCGGCGATCGCGATGGACACGGCGTGCTCGTCCTCGCTGGTCGCCCTGCACCTCGGCGTACGCAGTCTACGCGCGCGCGAGTGCAGCTTCGCGCTGGTCGCGGGCGTCAACCTGATCCTCTCGCCGGTGACGAGCATCGTCGAGTGTCAGATGCGCATGCTGGCGGCCGACGGTCGCTGCAAGGCGTTCGACGCCGCGGCCGACGGCTTCGTGCGCGGCGAGGGCTGCGGGGCGATCGTGCTCAAGCGGCTCTCGGACGCGCGCCGTGATCGCGACCCGATCATCGCCCTGATCCGGGGCTCGGCGGTCAACCACGACGGGAGCAGCAGCGGGCTGACCGTGCCCAACGGGCGGGCGCAGGCCGCGGTCATCCGCGCGGCGCTGGCTGACGGCGGCGTGTTGCCCGAGCAAGTCCAGCTGATCGAGGCCCACGGCACGGGCACCTCGCTCGGTGACCCGATCGAGCTCGAGGCCCTCGGCGCGGTGTTCGGGGAGGGCCGGACGGAGCCGCTGATGGTCGGCTCCGTCAAGACCAACATCGGCCACACCGAGAGCGCGGCGGGCATCGCTGGCGTGATCAAGGCGGCGCTCGCCCTGCAGCGCGAGCACGTCCCCGCGCACCTCCACTACGAGACGCCCAACCCCAACATCCGCTGGGCGGAGCTGCCCGTGCGCATCGTCGGCGAGGGCGAGCCGTGGCCGCGCAACGGGGTGCGTCGCTTCGTCGGGGTCAGCTCCTTCGGCTTCAGCGGGACCAACGCCCACGTCGTGCTCGAGGAGGCGCCGCGACCCCTGGCCGACTCGAGCGCGGCGCCGCCCGGCCCCTACCTGTTGACGATCTCGGCCAACGATCGCGGGGCGCTGAGCGAGCGCGCGCGCGAGCTCGCCGCCCACGTGCGCGCGAGCGAGGCCGAGCTCGCGGACACCTGCGCGAGCGTGAGGAGCTTGCGGACCCACCCGCACCGCGCGGCGATCGTCGCCGACGATCGCCGAGACGCGGTCGCGCGGCTGCTGCGGGTGTCCGAGGGCGATCGCGACGCCGGCGCCCTCGGCCGCGCGCGGGGCTCCGGCGCGCCGGTCGGGTTCCTGTTCACGGGCCACGGCTCCCAGTATGCGGGCATGGGTCGGGTGCTCTTCGAGCGCGTGCCGGCGGCCCGCGCGGTGTTCGAGCGCGCGGTCGAGCTGGTCGGCTCGCGCCTCGACGAGGGGCTGCTCGACGTCATGTGGCGTCGACCCAAGCTCGCCCCGCTGCTCGATCGCATCGACTACGCACAGCCGGCTCTGTACACGCTGCAGTGCGCGCTCGTCGCGGCCTGGAGGTCGTGGGGCGTCGAGCCCGACCTCGTCACGGGGCACAGCCTCGGGGAGTACGCCGCCGCGCACACGGCCGGCGTGTTCAGCTTCGAAGACGGCTTGGAGCTGACCATGGCTCGGGGCCAGCTCATGCGCAGCCTGCCCACGCGCGGGGGCATGATGGTCGCGTTCACGGAGCCGCAGGCGGTCCTGCCCTTCCTCGAGGTCGGGGGGCAGTCGCTGTGCGTGGCCGCGCACAACGGCCCGCGCAACGTGGTCCTGTCCGGGCCGCTCGAGGCCATCGAGCACGTGGCGCGCCAGCTGGCCGACGAGCTCGGGGTCGAGACCCGTCAGGTCCGGGTCGACAACGCCTACCACTCGGCCGCGCTCGATCCCATCCTCGAGGACTTCTCGCGCCGCGCCGAGGCCATCGAGGCTGCGCCCCCGAAGCTGCGCTTCGTCTCGGCGCTGACGGGCAAGCTGGCGAGCTCGGCGCTCGCCGGCGCGGGCTACTGGACCCGCCACATGCGCCAGCCCGTGCGCTTTTACGACGCCGTGCGCACGATGATCGACGAGGGCTGCCGAGTGTTCGTGGAGATCGGGCCTTCGGCGACGCTGCTCGGGCTCGCGTCCGCGGTCGCCGCGGAGCGCTACGACGAGTGTCGTTGGCTCGCCAGCCAGCACCCCGAGGCTGGCGATCTGCGGCCGATGCTGGAGGCGGCCGCGGGGCTCCACGTCGCGGGCAAGGCCCTGCGCTTCGCGGAGATCGACGGGCCGGGCCGGCGGCGAGTCTCGCTGCCCAGCTACCCCTTCGCGCGCACGCGCCACTGGATCACCGACGAGCAGGGCGGCGAGGACGAGGGCCGAGCCGCGCGCACGCGATCGCTGCACCCCTTGCTCGGGGGGCGCCTGAGGATCGCGGCCTCCGACCCTCGCTTCGAGGCTCAGCTCGGCGTCGATCGACCGAGCTATCTGCGCGACCACAGCGTGCAGGGCAGCGCGCTGCTGCCCGCCGCCGCGCTCGTCGAGCTCGGCCTCGCGGCCGCGCGCGAGTTCCTCGGCGCGCCGACCCTCGAGCTCACCGCGGTCGAGTTCCTCCGGCCCGTCGCGCTCCCGGAGGTCGGCCGACGCACGATCCAGACGCGGGTGAGCGCGGTCGAGGGCGGCGGGCTCGAGCTCGAGGTGTACATGCTCGACGCGACCGGTGAGGACCCCCGCTGGACGATGGCCGCGCGCGCCCGGGCCCGCTCGGTGCTCGACCAGGCCGGCTCGGGCGCCGCGCCCTTCGCCGCCTCCTCTGGCGGGGGCGAGGCCCTCGACGTCGACGAGTTCTACGCCCACTACGAGGCCGGCGGGCTCGGCTACGGGCCTGCGTTTCGCGCCCTCGTGACGCTGGGCTCGGGGCTGGGCTCGGCCCACGCGACCCTCGAGCTGCCCGCTGGCGTGCGCGCGGAGGAGTACCTGCTCCACCCGGTGCTGCTCGACGGCTGCCTCCAGGCGATCGGCGCCGCGCTGCCCCGGACCGATGATCCCCGCCCCTGGGTCCCCGCCGGGGTCGAGTCCTTCGTCCTGCATCGCCCGGGCGCGCGAGCCCTGCGCTGCTCGCTGTGGGTCCAGGAGCTCAGCGCGGGCTTGGAGCGGGGGCGGCTGCGGATCGACCTCGAGCTCGTCGACGCCAACGCGCGCCCCGTCGCGACCATCCGCGGGTGGCAGCTGGCGCGCGTCGAGGGCTCGCTGACCGACGCCGGGCCGGATCTGCGCGAGTGGCTCTACCGCGTCGACTGGTCCCCTCGGGTGCGCGCGCGACCGGTCGCGCCCGTGACTCACCCGGCGCCCGCGGCCTTGCGCGAGCGGCTCCTGCCCGAGCTCGACGCGCTCGCGCGGCGCGAGGAGAGCGCGGGCTTTGGCGAGCTCCTCACCGAGCTCGACGGCTACGCAGCCCCGGCCCTGCTCGTCGCGCTCGAGCGCCTCGGGTGGCGTCGCGACGAGGTCCTCGATCTCGGGGAGCTCGAGGCCCTCGATCCCGGATACCGCCGCTTCGTCCGCCACGCCGCGAGGATGTTGGTCGCCGACGGCTTGCTGAGCCAGGACGGGGCGGACGGCGAGGGCGGCGAGCGCTGGCGGGCTGCGCCCGCGCTGGCGAGCTACGACGCGCGCGCGCGGCTCGAGGCGCTGGCTCGCGCGTCGGCCGAAGCGAGCCCCGAGCGAGCCATGGTGCAGCGCTGCTGCGTCGCGCTTCCGGAGGTCCTCGCCGGGCGCGTCGATCCGCTCGAGCTGTTGTTTCCGGCCGGTGATCTGAGCGAGGCCGAGCGTCTCTACCAGGACTCGCCCGGCTCGCTCGCGATGAACCTGCTCGCGCGTCGCAGCCTCGAGCAGATCGTCGCGGCGCTGCCCGTGCACGGGGACCTGCGGGTGCTCGAGCTCGGCGGCGGGACGGGCGGAACCACCGCGCACTTGCTCGACGTGCTGCCCGCGGGTCGATCCGAGTATGTGTTCTCGGACATCTCGCCCCACTTCGTCGATCACGCCGCGCGCAAGTTCGCCGGGGTCTCGGGCTTTTGTGCCAGGCTCTTGGACCTCGAGAGCGACCTGGTCTCGCAGGGCGAGCTCGCGCGGCGCTACGACGTCGTCGTCGTCGCCAACGTGCTGCACGCGACTCGCGATCTGCGCGCGAGCCTCGAGCGGATCCGCGAGGTGTTGGCCCCGGGGGGCGTGCTCTTGCTGGTCGAGACGACCCGGGCGCGGCGCTGGCTCGACCTCACCTTTGGCCTGACCCCGGGCTGGTGGGCCTTCCAGGACACGCAGCTGCGCCCCGACCACCCGCTGCTCTCGGCCGAGCGATGGTGCGGCCTGCTCGACGAGTGCGGCTTCGAGGTCGAGTGCCTGACCGCGAGCGCGCGCCCGCTCGACACGCTCGAGGCCGGAGTGTTCGTGGCTCGCAGCCGCCCGGCGAGCGCGGAGCGCCCGCCCGCCCCGCACCTGCTCGTGCTCAGCAAGGGTGACCCGCGCAGCCAGGCTCTGCTCGGGCGCGCGCGCGCCCGTGGCCTGCGCTGCACCCAGCTGCGCCCGGACGCGCAGGCTCGGCGGATCGAGCCCAGCCAGTACGGCGTCGACCCGCTCTCGCGCGAGAGCTGGGCGGCCGTCCTCGACATGATCAGCGGCGATCTGGCGGAGCCGATCGCCGGCATCGTTCACCTGTGGAGCCTCGAGTTCAGCGAGCTCGACCCCCTCGATCTCGACGATCTCGACGATCTCGACCGGGTGTATGCCCACGGCAGCGCCAGCTTGCTCGGCCTCGTCCAGGCCCTGCTCGCGCGCGCGCCCGCCGAGCAGCCCGCGCTGTGCGTGGTCACGCGCGGCGCGCTCCCGGCCCTCGCCGGCGTTCGTCAGCCTGGCGTGCTCGCCGGGCCGCTGTGGGGACTGGCCCGCGCGATCGACACGGAGCACCCGGAGCTTCGCTGTCACACCATCGACCTCGATCCCGAGCGCGAGCGCCTGGACGCTTGCGTCGCGGAGTGCGTGAGCGTCGTGAGCCGCTCGTCGGCGGCCAGGACCGTGGCCTTGCGGGGGGGGCGGCGGCTGGTCCCGAGCCTCGCCCGCGCGAGCCTGCCCGACGCGGTCGTCGCGGGCGCCCACCCGAGCTTGCGAGCGGACGCCACCTACCTGATCACCGGCGGGCTCGCGGGTCTGGGCCTGTTCACGGCGCGCTGGGCTGCAGACCGCGGGGCGAAGAACCTGGTGCTGCTCGGGCGCAGCGAGCCCTCGCCCGCGGCCGAGCTCGCGCTCGCCGAGCTGCGTGAGCGCGGCGTCTCGGTCACCGTCGAGCGCGCGGACGTGGGCTCGCCCGCGGCCATGCGCGCGGTGTTCGATCGCCTCGATCCCGCGGCCCCGCTGCGCGGCGTGTTCCACTCGGCCGGCTCGCTGAGTGACGGCCTGCTGCGCGACCAGACCCCGGAGCGCTTCGCGGGGCCCTACCGCGCGAAGGTTCGCGGGACCCTGCTGCTCGCCCGCCTGTCGCGTGGCCGGCCCCTCGACCTCTTCGTGCTCTACAGCTCGGCCGTGGCCTTGCTCGGCAGCCCGGGCCAGGCCAACCACATGGCGGCCTGCACCTTCGAGGACTTGCTCGCGCACCACCTGCGCGGCGAGGGCGTGCCGGCGTCGAGCATCAACTGGGGCGCCTGGTCCGAGCTCGGGGCCGCTGCGGGAGACGAAGTCCAGGCGCGGATGCAGGCGATGGGCCTCGCCGCGATCTCGCCGGCCGAGGGCTACGCGGCCTTCGACCTCCTGCTCCAGCGTCCGCAGGCGCAGGTCGGCGTGCTCGCGATCGACTGGGCCAAGGTCCTCGCCGATCCCCACGTCGACGCGAGCGCGCCCTTCCTGGCCGACCTGCTCGCGCGCGAGCGGGCGCGGGCGGAGGGGCCGAGCGCGGGCCACGAGCGCCGCGCGAAGCTGCTCGAGCAGCTCGCCGGCTGTACCCACGCGCGGGCGCTCGAGCTGATCGAGGGCTACCTGCTCGAGGTCGTCGCTCGGGTCTTGCGCCACGTCGGCGACGCCGCGCTCGAGGCCGAGACCTCGCTGCACGATCTCGGCCTCGACTCGCTGATGGCGATCGAGCTGCGCAACCGCATCGTCGGGGAGCTCGAGGTCGAGCTCCCGATCGAGACGATCGTCAAGGGCACCAGCTGCGCGACCCTGGCGCGCACGATCACCGATCGCCTGGTCGTCAAGCAGCTCGCGGCTGCGCCCAGCGCCGACGTCGAAGTCGAGGAGTTCTCCATCTGATGAACGCCAAGCTCACCACGCACGACAACGCCGAGATGCGCGACCGAGTCCGCGCCGATCTGATCTTGATCCACGCGCCCAGCGTGTTCGACTTTCGCGCGCGCGACGACGTCCTGTTCGCGTTCTTGAGCGACTCCGACAGCGTCAACATCACCTCGATCTACGAGATGTACCCGCTGGGGTTCTTCTCGCTGTGTCAGAACCTCCGGACCCACGGACACAGCGCGGAGATCGTCAACATCGCCTCGCTGATGTTGCTGCACTCCGAGCTCGACGTCGCGCGCCTCGTCGCCAGGCTCGAGGCCCCGGTGATCGGCTTTGACCTGCACTGGATGGCCCAGTGCCACGGCGCCGTCGAGCTCGCGCGCCTCGTCCGCGAGATCCACCCCGAGTCCACGATCATCTTTGGCGGGATCTCGGCGACCTACTACGCCGAGCAGCTCATGGACTACCCGTGGATTGACGTGGTCGTCCGCGGCTACGACACCCTGATGCCGGTCGAGCGCCTCGTCGCCACCGTCAAGTCGGGCGAGCGCGACTTCGCCAAGATCCCCAACCTGCTCTACCGCGGCCCGAGCGGGGCGCTCGAGCGCACGGGCTTCGAGCACAAGCCGATGGCTCGCTACAACGACGCCGCCGTCGACTGGAGCTTCTACCGCCAGGTCCCGACCGCGCTCGGCACGGGCAAGATGATCATGACCCTGCCGAACACCGGCTGCGCCTACGACTGCCCGTGGTGCGGGGGATCGCGGACGGCCTACCGCAACATCATGGGCGTGCGGCGGACGCTGATCCGCAAGAACATCGACCTGGTCACGCAGGAGCTGCGCTCGCTCGGGGACGCGGCCGAGAAGACCGCCATCTACGCGCTGCAGTGCTACTCGGAGGGCAAGCAGCGGCTCTCGACCTACCTCGACGTCGTCGCCCAGATGGGCTACCGGCAGGTCTACTTCGAGCAGTTCCACCTGCCCTCCGACGAGATGATGGACAAGATGGCGCGCTCGACGGACGCGTTCATCATGCTCTCGCCGGAGAGCCACGACCCGGTCATCAGCAAGCTCGCGGGCCGCGGGACCTACACCATGGACGAGCTCGAGCGCTGGATCCCGCGGGCGCTGGGGGCGGGGATCAGCGGCATCATGGTGTGGTTCTTCATCGGCATGCCGCGCCAGGATCCCGCCTCGTGCGCGGCGACCGTCGACTACTGCGCGCGCCTGCTCGAGCGCTTCCCGGGCGGGCAGGTCCTGCCCCTCCTGTGCCCGATGGTGCCCTTCCTCGACCCGGGCTCGGAGTTCTTCGAGCGCCCCGAGGTCCACGGCTACCGCATCTTTCACCGCACGCTCGAGGAGCACCGTCAGGCGATGGTCGAGCCGCTGTGGTACCGCCGGCTCAACTACGAGACGCGCTGGCTGTCGCGCGAGCAGCTGCAAGAGGTCACCTACGACTCGACCGCGCGCCTCGTCCAGCTCAAGCACGACGCGGGCATTTTGCCGCGGGGCATCGCGCGGGCCATCCTCACGAACATCGAGCAGACGCGGGAGCTCCTTGCTCGAATGGCGCGGGCGATCGAGCTCGACGGTGAGCTCTCGGCGAGCTTGCGGAGCGAGATCGCGGCCTACAACCGGATCAGCCTGGCCTTCTCGAGCGATCAGATCATCCCGCTGCCGCGCCCGCTCGGCGGACGCTGGTTCGACGACTTCACCGTCTCAGACTCGATCATCGCCGCCTGCACGGGCGGCCCGGCACGGAGCTCGGCGC
This sequence comes from Epimenia babai, assembly GCA_011762755.2. Classification (NCBI taxonomy): domain Eukaryota; kingdom Metazoa; phylum Mollusca; class Solenogastres; order Cavibelonia; family Epimeniidae; genus Epimenia; species Epimenia babai. The sequence continues at coordinate 15,019 of WURV02164882.1, forward strand.
AGGTGCAGCCATGAGCCTGACCCCCGACATGAGCCCCGCGGACGTCGGCCGAGCCGTCGCGAGCTTCGCTCGCGGCCTGCCCCGCGAGCCCGTGCTGGCCCTCGACGACGAGCAAGCCTTCAACCGCGCGGGCTGGGACGCGTGCGCGCGGCTGGGCATCATGCGGATGCCCTTCCCGCGCGAGCACGGCGGGCTCGGCTTCGACGTCGCGACCACCGTCACCGCGCTCGAGGCCCTCGGCCGCGGCTACCCCGACAACGGGCTGATCTTCAGCCTGAGCGCGCACATGTGGGCGTGCGCGGGGCCGATCTCCAGCTTCGGCTCCAGCGAGCTCAAGCGCCGCTACCTCCCCGCGCTCGCGGCCGGCGAGCGGATCGGCTGCCACGCGGCGACCGAGCCCGAGGCGGGCTCCGACATCTTCGCGATGCAGGCCGTCGCCACGCGCGCGCGAGACGATCGCTATGTCCTCGACGGCCGCAAGGTCTACATCACGAACGCGCCGATCGCCGATCTCGCGATCGTGTTCGCCCAGCTCGCCCATCGCCCCGGCCCCGAGGGGCTCACCGCGTTCGTGATCGAGCGCGAGACGCCGGGCTTCGTCGTCGAGCGCAAGGTGTCCAAGATGGGTCTGCGCTCGACCCAGATGGGCGAGATCGTCCTCCGCGAGTGCGTGGTCCCGGCCAGCCAGCGCCTCGGTGAGGAGGGCGCGGGCATGGCGATCTTCAACCACACCATGGACTGGGAGCGCGGGTTGATCCTCGCCTGGGCGGTCGGGGCGATGGAGCGCGTGCTCGAGCGGACGGTCGACTTTGCCCGCCGCCGCCAGCAGTTTGGCCGGCCGATCGGGCAGTTTCAGGCCGTGTCCCACCAGCTCGCGCGCATGCGGGTCGGGATCGACACCTCGCGCGAGATGCTTCGTCGGGTCGCGCGCCTCAAGGACGCGGGGCGCTCGAGCGTGCTCGAGTCCGCGATCGCCAAGCTGCACATCAGCGAGTCGTGGATCGAGCTGACCCTCGCGGCCCTGCAGGTCCACGGCGGGGCCGGCTACCTGAGCGAGATCGAGATCGAGCGAGAGGTCCGCGACGCCCTCGCGAGTCGCCTGTTTTCGGGCACGTCCGAGGTCCTGGGCGACCTGATCGCCCGCTACATGGGGTTGTGAGACGACCATGGCCTACCTGCTTCATCAGCTCCTCCACGAGTCGGCCGCGCGCGAGCCCGAGCGCGTCGCGGTCGTCCTCCATGATCGAGCGCTGCGCTACGCCGAGCTCGCCCGCCGCGCCAACCAGCTCGCTCGCCTGCTGCGGCGGTGCGGCGTGGCGCCGGGGGATCGCGTGGGCGTGTGCATGGACAAGGGCCCCGAGGCCCTCGTCGCGCTGCACGCCGCGATGCAGGCCGGCGCCGCCTACGTCCCGATCGATCCGCTCTCGCCTCGGCAGCGGGTCTGGACGATCATCGAGGACGCCGGCGTGCGGGTGCTGCTGACGGCCCGGGCGCAGGCCGAGCGGCTGCGCGAGCCGGCGATCGCGGGCTTCGTGATGATCGAGGTCGACGCGCCGCGAGGTGCGGCGGCGCCCGAGACAGCCAGCGCTCAGGCTCGCTCGGAGCCCCCCGCCCTCGGCCAGGGCGTGCACCCCCCAGCGGGCCTCGGGCGGCGAGGGGCGGCGGCTGACCCGGGCTCGACCGTGACCAGGCTCGGCGCGCGGGAGATCGCGGCCGAGAGCGCCGCGCCCTTCGAGGTCGAGCCGCTCACCGAGCTGGACCTCGCGTATATCCTCTACACCTCGGGCTCGACGGGGCGGCCGAAGGGGGTCGCGATCAGTCACCGGGCGAGCCTGGCCTTCGTCGAGTGGGCCGTGCGCACGCTCGAGCTTCGCGCCGACGATCGTCTGGCGAACCACGCGCCGCTGCACTTCGATCTGTCGATCCTCGACCTGTTTGCGAGCATGGCCGTGGGCGCGACCGTGGTCATCGTGCCGCACTCGCTCTCGGTGTTTCCGCGGCGGCTCACCGCGTACATCGAGGACCAGCGCATCACCTGCTGGTACTCCGTACCTTCGGCGCTGGTCCAGCTCGTCCAGCGCGGGGGGCTCGAGCCCGGGATGTTCCGTGCGCTTCGAGTCGTCGCCTTCGCTGGCGAGGTGTTTCCGATTCGCCACCTCCGCGCGCTGATGCTCGCCCTCCCGCAGGCCCGCTACTTCAACCTCTACGGCCCGACCGAGACCAACGTGTGCACCTACCACGAGGTCGCGAGCGTGCCCGCGGCCGACGATCCCCCGCTCTCGATCGGCCGCGCGTGCGAGGGGACGCAGATCGCGGTCGTCGACGACGAGCTCCGCCCGGTCGCCGACGGCGAGGAGGGCGAGCTGATCGTTCGCGGGCCGACCTTGAGCTCCGGCTACTGGCCGCTCGACGGTCGACAGCCCGGCTTCGTCGAGCGCCGCGCGGGTCCGGGGCTCGGGTCCCAGCGCTTCCACCGGACCGGCGACCGCGTCATCCGGTCTTCGTCCGGGTCCTTGACCTTCCTCGGCCGCCGGGATCACATGGTCAAGAGCCGGGGCTATCGGATCGAGCTCGGCGCCGTCGAGGCCACGCTGCTGCGCCACCCAGACGTGCGCGAGGCCGTGGTCGTGCCGGTCGCCCACGAGGCCTTCGGCTGCACGCTGCGAGCCTTCGTGGTCGGCGAAGAAGGCGGCGGGCAGGACGTCCGGAGCTTGATCGCCTTTTGTTGCGCCGACCTACCCAGCTACATGCTGCCGGAGATCGAGCTCGTACCCGAGCTCCCGCGGACGTCGTCGGGGAAGGTCGATCGCCGCCAGCTGCAAGACGCCTCCGCCCGACCTGCACCGAGGTCGAGCGGCGAACGCGAGCCCAGGGACCAAAGTGATGGACACATCTGCGATCACCAGCATCATCCACGAGTACCTCGAGCGCGAGTTTCTGTTTCGCGACCCGGACCTGGAGGTCGAGCTCGAGACCAACTTGATCGAGACCGGCGTCGTCGACTCGATCGGGATTCTCCGACTGGTCGGGTTCCTGGAGGAGGAGTTCGAGGTCTGCTTCGCCCCGACGGAGATCCTGCCCGAGAACCTCGCGAGCCTGAGCGCGATGGCGCGCTTCATCGGAGCGCGCCGGGGGCAGGGCAGCTCGGCGTGACCAAGGACGAGGCGCTGTGGCGCTCCGTTCGGGCGATGCGAGGACGCGGCGGCGGCGGCCTCGATCTGCGCAGCGTGAGCGTGGGGGAGGTCGTGCCGCTGTCCTCCGCCCAGCAGCGCCTGTGGCAGCTTCAGGAGCTCCACCCCGGGCGCACCGGTCAGCACCTGTGCTACGTCACCGAGCTCGACGGGCCCCTGGAGGTGCCGGCCCTGCGCGAGGCGATCGCCGGGATCTGGGCGGCGCACGACGGGCTCCGGGTCCGCTTCACGGACAGCGCAGGCCCGCCGCGCCAGGAGCTGCACCCGCGTGAGGCGCTCGAGCTCGAGCTCGTGGATCTCCGCGGGCGCGCGCGCGACCCCGAGGGCGAGGCGCGGGCGCTCGCGCGCGCGCTCGTCGACGCGCCCTACGACTTCAGCGCGCCCCTCATGCGCGCCGCCGTCTACCGCGTCGCCGAGCGCCGGCACGTCCTCGCGTTCGGCTTTCACCACCTCGTCTACGACGCGTGGTCGCAGGACCTGCTGTTGCGTGAGCTCGGCGCCCGCTATCGCGCCGCGCTCACGGGCCAGGAGCCCAAGCTGCCCAGGCTGCGCACGAGCTACGCCGCCTACGCGACCTGGGAGCAGCTGCGCCTGGCCGACGCGGGCTTCGTCGAGCCCCTGCGGGCCTACTGGCGCGAGCAGCTGCGCGGTCGCCCGGGCGCGCTGCAGCTGCCTGGAGTCGAGGCGGGCGAGCGTGGACCCCGCGCCCGGATGCGACGCACGCTCGAGCCCGCGCGCTGCGACGCGCTGCGCGAGGTCGCGACCCAGCTCGACGTGTCCTTGTTCGCGGTCCTGCTCGCGAGCTTCTACACCCTGGCCCACGAGCTGACCGGCCGCGCGGACTTCACGATCTGCAGCCCCGTCGCGGCGCGGCCCCCAGGGGTGCACTACCTCATCGGCTACTTCGTGAACCTGGTCCTGCTGCGCGCCGACCTGTTCGACGATCCCAGCCTCGCCGAGCTCACGCGCCGCTGTGATCGCGCGGCGCTCGACGCCCAGGCTCACCACGAGCTCCCGATCCACGAGCTCGCGGCGTGGACCAGGGGCGACGCGTTCTCGTCGGTCCTGTTCGGGCTGCAGAACACCCCGGGCTACCCGCTCGAGCTCGCCGACGTCCGCGCGCGCTCGCTCCACCTGCCCGCGGGTCAGGCGGACTTCGATCTCTACCTCAACTTCGAACCCATGGGCCGCGGCCTTCGCCTGGTCGCGGACTACGACAGCGGCCGCCTCGCGCGCGCCGAGCTCGAGCGGCTGCTCGACCGCTACCTCGAGCTGCTGTTCGCCGCCGGCGCCGAGCTCGAGCGCTCGCTGTCGCGGCTGACGGGGCGCCCGGCGGTCGCGCGTCCGGCCGCCGCGCTCGGCGGCGAGGCCGACTCGAGGACCGAGGCCGCGCGGGCGATGGCCAAGGGGGCGCTGCGCGTCCAGCTCGGCGAGGCGGACGATCCAGCCGCGCTGCTCGAGGACTTCATCACGCGCGAGGTCGCGTGGCTGATGCGCCTCGAGCAGGCCGACGCGTCCCGCTCCTTGCTCGAGCACGGCGTCGGCTCGCTGATGCTGATCGAGCTCGCCTCGACGGTCTCGCGCGTGCTCGCGCTCGAGATCCCGATCCGTGAGTTCGTGCGCAGCCCGAACATCGCGAGCCTCGCCCGGGAGCTCGCGCTGGGGCTGCGCGCCGATGAGCTGCGCGCAGGCCCCAGGGCCGACGCGCCGACGGGCGAGCGGGAGGTGCTCTACCTGTGAAGACCTTGGCGAGCCTGCTCGATGAGCTCAACGTCCGCGGGATCTCGCTGGGCGTGACCGGCGAGAAGCTCGACGTGCGCGCGCCCGTCGGGAGCCTCGACGACTCCCTGCGTCGGGCCCTGCGCGCGCACAAGACCCAGCTGCTCGAGCTGCTGCGCGGCGACGCGCCGGCCATGATCCCCAAGGCCGCGCGCGACCGCCCGCTGCCGCTCTCGTTCGCGCAGCGGCGGCTGTGGTTTCTGGATCAGCTCGACGACACGAAGATCAGCTACAACATCCCCACCGCCCTGCGCATGCGCGGCCGCCTCGACATGGCGGTGATGGAGCGCGTGCTGGGTCTGATGATCGCGCGCCACGAGTCGCTTCGGACCTGCTTCCCGGCGCGCGAGGGCGAGCCTCGGCAGGAGATCCTGGCGAGCATCGAGCTGCCCCTCGAGGTCCATGACCTGCGCGCGCTCGAGCCCGAGGCAGGCGAGCGCGAGGGTATGCGCTTGCTCGAGGAGGTCGCCCGGCACGTGTTCGAGCTCGAGCGCGGCCCGCTCTTTCGTGTGCTCGTCGTGCACCTCGGCGACGAGCATCACCTCGTCGGCTTCACCATGCACCACATCATCAGCGACGCCTGGTCGATGCGCGTGCTGATCAGTGAGCTGAGCGCGGCCTATCTGGCGCTCGAGCGGGGCGTCGGCGTGTCGTTGCCCCCGCTGGCGATCCAGTACGCCGACTACAGCGCGTGGCAGCGCGCCGAGCTCAGCGACGGGGCGCTCGAGCGCGAGCTCGACGGCTGGCGCGACGTGCTCGCGGGGGCGAGCGCGGCGCTCGAGCTGCCCTGGGATCACCCACGCCCGAGCGTGCGCGCGCACGTCGGCGCGGTCCATCGGACGCGCATCGACCCGGCGACGACCGAGCGGCTCAGGCAGCTCGCCGCGGGTCACGACGCGACCTTGTTCATGGTCCTGATCACCGCCTACGCGGTCTTGCTCAGCCGCTTCTCGGGCCAGCGGGATCTGACCATCGGTACGCCGATCGCCGCGCGCAGCCGGCCGGAGCTGGCCGGGCTGATCGGGTTCTTCGCCAACAGCTTGCCGCTGCGCTTCGAGCTCGCCGACGATCCCAGCTTCGAGGGCTTGCTCGCCCGCACGCGCGAGCAAGTCCTCGCGCTCCACGGCCAGCAAGACGTGCCCTTCGAGCGCATCGTCGAGGCGCTGCAGCCCGACCGGAGCCTGGCCCACAACCCGTTGTTTCAGACCATGGCCAGCGTTCAGAAGGCGCCGATGGCCGACATCTCGCTGCCCTCGATGACCATCGAGCCGCTCGAGATCCACAGCCGCACGACCAAGTTCGACCTGACCGTGCTCATGGAGGAGGCCGAGGGGGGCGTGGACGTCCCGTGGGAGTACGACGCGGAGCTGTTCGACGAGGCCACGATCGTGCGCATGGCCCGGCACTTCGAGGTCCTGCTCGACGCGCTCCTCGACGCGCCGCACACCCGGGTCGGCGCGCTCGAGCTGCTGACCTCCGAGGACCGCGAGCTGCAGCTGCGGACCTGGAACCAGACCGCGGCGGCGATCCCCGAGGCCTCGCTGGCCGAGCTGTTCTTGGCCAGCGCCGAGTCGCACGCCGACGCGCCCGCGCTCGAGCTCGACGACACGGTGATCAGCTATCGCGCGCTCGCGTCCGCGGCCATGCGGGTCGCCTCGCGCCTGCGCGCGGACGGGGTCGGCGCGGGCGAGCCCGTCGGTGTCCTGTGTGAGCGCGGCGTCGAGCTGATCGTCGGCATCCTCGGCGTCGTCTGTGCTGGCGCCTGCTACCTCCCCCTCGACCCCACCTACCCCGAGGCCCGGATCGAGCTGATGATCCGAGACTCCGGCGCCCGCGTGGTGTTGAGGGGAGGGCAGCTCGGTGGCCACCATAGCCTCGAGGTTCGGAGCTCGCCGCTGATCGCGGCCGAGCTCTTCGCCGAGCGCGGGCGCGAGCGGCCGAGCTGGCCGGCCGCGGCGCCCGAGGATCCCGGGTACCTGATGTACACCTCGGGCTCGACCGGCACGCCCAAGGGCGCGCTCATCCCTCAGCGCGCCATCGTCCGCCTCGTCTACGCCCAGGACTATCTCCCCTTCGGACCCCAGCAGCGCTTCGCCCAGCTGAGCAACGCCTCCTTCGACGCCTTCACCCTCGAGCTGTGGGGGGCGCTGCTCCACGGCGGGTGCCTCGTCGGCGTGCCCGCCGAGGTCGCGCTGGATCCCGACCGCCTCGCCGATCTCTTGCGCGAGCGGGGCGTCACCGCCGGGTTCATGACGAGCTCGCTGTTCAACCAGATCGTGGGCATCCGGCCCTCGGCCTTCGGCGCCATGGACACCTTGATCGTCGGCGGCGAGGCGCTCGATCCCAGCTCGATCCGGGCCGTGCTCGCGAGCGGCGCGCCGCCGCGTCGACTCGTCAACGGCTACGGGCCGACCGAGAGCACCACGTTCGCGGTCACGCACCTCATCGAGGAGCTCGACCCGCGCGCGAGCGCGGTGGCGATCGGGCGACCGATCGCCAACACCCGCGCCTACGTGCTCGACGAGCGCGGCCAGCTCGTGCCGATCGGGGTCGTCGGCGAGCTCCACCTCGGCGGCCTCGGGCTCGCGCTGCGCTACCACCGACGGCCCGAGCTCGACGCCGAGCGCTTCATCGCGGATCCCTTCACGCCCGGCGAGCGACTCTATCGGACCGGAGACCTCGCGCGCCTCGACGGGCGCGGGCTGATTCACTTCCTGGGCCGCCGGGACGAGCAGTACAAGCTCCGCGGCTACCGGGTCGAGCTCGGTGAGATCGAGGCCGCGCTGACCGGCCTGCCCGAGGTCGAGCACGCCGCGGTCCTCGCGCGTCGGACCCCGGCCGGGCACCTGCAGATCGTCGCCTACGTGACGCCCGCGACGCTCGACGAGGCCCGCTTGCGTGATCAGCTCGCGCGCTGCCTGCCCGCCTACATGATCCCCGCGCGCTGGCTGGCCCTGCCCCGCTTGCCGCTGACTCCCAACGGCAAGGCCGATCGCGCGGCGCTGGCCGAGCTCGAGCTCGATCCCTCGGCGAGTCGACCGCCGGAGCAGGCGCCGCCGCTGACGTCGCGCGAGCGCGCCCTCGCCGAGATCTGGTCGGTGATCCTCGAGCGCGACGACATCGCGCCTCACGACAGCTTCTTCGAGCTCGGCGGCGACTCGATCCAGACGCTCCAGATGGTCGCGCACGCCGAGCGGGTCGGCCTGCGGCTCCGCGCGGCCCAGGTCTTCCAGCACCAGACCCTCGCCGCGCTCGCCGCCGTGGCCGAAGCGAACGAGCGCGTCGCCGTCGATCAGGGCCCCGTCAGCGGGGCGCTCCGGCTCGCGCCGATCCAGCGCTGGCTGCTCGAGCGCGAGCTGCCCGAGCCCGCGCACTTCAACCAGTCGCTGCTGCTCGAGCTGCCCGCCGACGTCGATCGTGAGCGGCTCGCGGGCGCGCTCGCGCGGCTCGTGCTTCACCACGACGCGCTGCGCCTGCGCTTCGTCGAGGACGCGGGCGTCATCACGGCGAGCCACGCCCCACCCGAGGAGTGTGAGCTCGAGCTGATCGAGCTCGACCGGCTCGATCAGCTCGGCGTCGCGACGCTGGAGGCCGAGGGCGCGAGGATCCAGGCGAGCCTCGATCTCGAGCGCGGCCCGCTCCTGCGCGCCGCCTTGGTTCGAGCTCGCGCGAGCGACGAGCCCGCGGCCAGGCTCTTGCTGGTCATTCACCACCTCGTCGTCGACGGCGTGTCGTGGCGCATCCTGCTCGAGGACCTCATCGCCGCCTACGAGCAGCCCGAGCGCCCGCTGCCGCCCAAGACACACTCCTACAAGGCCTGGGCGGAGCAGCTCGCCGAGTGGGCCAACGACGGCGCCGAGGCCCAGCGCGAGCTGTGGCGAGAGATGGCGGCGCGGGTCGTGTTGCCCCTGCCTGGCGGGCGAGCGCGCGGGGCCGGGCGCGGCGCGGGCTCGTGCACCTCGCTGCTGCCGAGCGAGTCGCTGACCGGCCTCCACGAGCTCCCGCAGCGGCTCTACGGCGTCGGGGTTCACGAGCTGCTCGCGAGCTCGCTGCTCTCGACGCTCGCCGCCTGGTCCGGAGCGGACAGCGTGTGCGTGGCGATCGAGGGCCACGGTCGCGAGCTCCCGCCGGGGCTCGATGAGCTCGACATCTCACGCACGGTCGGCTGGTTCACCAGCGTCGCGCCGGTGGTGCTCGAGCTGCCCGAGGCGCGTCGAGACGCGAGCGCGCTGATCTTGGCGGTCAAGGAGCAGCTGCGCGCGATCCCCCACGGCGGCCTGGGCTACGGCGCGCTGCGCTACCTCAGCGAGGACCTCGCCGGGCGCCAGCGTCTCGCCCTCGCCCCCGAGGTCGCGCTCAACTACCTGGGCCGGATCGGGGCTGGGCGCGGCGCGGGCCTGCTCGGCCTCGCGACCGAGCCCCACGGCCCCGACCACGCCCCGGGGACCCCGCCCAGCCATCCGCTGGTCGTCGAGGCGCGGCTCCTCGATGAGGGCCTGGAGCTGAAGTGGGTCTACGACCTCGCGCGCTACGAGCCCGAGCTCGTCGAGGACCTGTGCGCTCGGCACCGCGAGCACCTCGCGCGACTCGTCACACACTGCGCTCGCGCGCAGCGCGTGCGCTACTCGCCCGCGGACTTCCCCGGCTGCCGCCTGCGCGGCGACGAGCTCGACGCGCTCGTCGCCGACATGGAGGCCCGGGGCCTCGCGCCCCAGGCCCCCGAGGCGCGTGCGCTGCAGGCGATCTTTCCGCTCACCGCCGCGCAGCAAGGCATGCTGATCGAGTCTCTGGGGACGCTCGAGCCCGGGCTCCACGTCGAGCAGCTGTCGTGGGACACCGAGGGCGCGATCGATCTCGCGCGCTTCGAGCAGGCCTGGGCCGCGGTCGTGAACCGCCACGACATCATTCGCACCGCCTTCGACTGGCGACGCTGCGAGGGGCCGGTGCAGTTCACCCTCCGCGAGGTCCCCGTGGCCATCGAGCACCTCGACCTGCGCGCGCTGCCCGAGGGCGAGCGCGCGCGCGCGCTCGACGAGCTGCTGGTCGGGGAGCGCAGCCGCGGCTTCGAGCTCGACCGTCCTCCGCTGATGCGCCTGGCGCTCGCGCGCAGGACCGACACGCAGGCGACCCTGGTCTGGACCTTCCACCACGTGCTGCTCGACGGCTGGAGCCTGCCGATCATCGCGCGCGAGGTGTTCGAGATCTACACCGCGCTGCTCGACGGGCGCGCGCCCGAGCTCGCCCCGACCCGGCCGTTCCGGGACTTCGTGGCCTGGCTCCGCGCGCAGGGTGATGACGCCGCCCGTCGCCACTGGCTCGAGCGCCTCGCCGACGTGCAGCTCCCGACCGCGCTCGGGGTCACCGTCGAGCCTCCGGCCGCGTCGCCCTTCGGTGTCGCCGAGGTCGACTGCGAGCTCGACGAAGCCGACACCGCGGCGCTGCGCGAGCTGTGCGCGCGCGAGGGCGTGACCTCGAACACCGCCCTCCAGGGCGCCTGGGCCCTGTGTCTGAGCTGCTACGGGGGGGAGCGCGGCGTCGTGTTCGGGGCCACCGTCTCGGGTCGCCCGCCCAAGCTCGAGGGCGTCGAGGGCATGGTCGGGCTCTTCGTCAACACGATCCCCGTCCGGGTCGACGTCGAGCACGAAGGAGAGGTCTGGCCGTGGCTGCGCTCGCTCCAGGCCGCCCGCGCCTCCGACAGCGCCCACGAATATCACGGCGCCGGACGCATCCACGAGTGGGTCGAGCTGCCGGGCTCGGCCGGGCTCTTCGACAGTATCGTGGTGTTCGAGAACTACCCGGGCGCGACGCTCGCCTCGGGTGGCCTCGACGTGTCCATGAAGATGCCCGAGGTCCGCTCACGCGGCGCCCAGACCCGGCTCCCGCTCACGATCTTGGTCCTCCCGGGCGCGAGCTTGCGCCTGCGCTTCGTCCATCGGCTCGAGCGCCTCGAGCGAGCACAGGTCGCGCGCATGGCCGGAGATCTGCGCGCGACCCTGCGCGCGCTCGCTCGCGGTGAGCTCGAGCTCGCGCGGCTGACCGCCAGCCTGACCCGAGCCGCGCCGCCGAGCGTCTACCCCCCGCAGCCGCCGCGACGACGCGCTCCCGCGCGCGCTGCCATGTCCGAGCTGCAGCGCGAGCTCGCCGCGTTGTGGTCGAAGTTGCTCGAGCTGCCCGAGGTCGGACCCGAGCAAGACTTCTTCGCAGCCGGCGGTCACTCGCTGCTGGTCTTGCAGCTGATCCAGGCGGTTCGCGAGCAATTCGGCGTCGAGCTGCAGCTCGCCGCCGTGTTCGAAGATCCGACGCTGGTCGGCCTGGCCGAGCAGATTGAGCGCGCGCGCGCCGGGACGAGCGAGCGCAGGGCCCTGCCCCGGCACCTGGTCTTGCTCCGCGCCGGCGGGCCCAGGCCACCGCTCTTTTTCGCTCCACCCGGCGCCGGGAGCCCGGTGTGCTACGTCGACATGGCCCGGGCCCTGAGCGCCGGGCAGCCCGTCTACGGCTTCGAGTCGCCGGGCCTCGTCGACGCGCGCGAGCGCCTGTTCGAGGTCGAGGACATGGCAGCGCGCTTCGTCGAGTGCATGCGCGAGCTCCAGCCGCGCGGGCCCTACCGCGTCATCGGCTGGTCCTTCGGCGCCATGATCGCGTGGGAGGCTGCGTGCAGGCTGCGAGAGCAGGGCGAGGAGCTCGCCGCCTTGATCTTGATCGACGCCGGCCCCGAAGACCCTCGCCGCGGTCAGCGTGGGCTCCACGCGAACCTGGACGGGCTGCGCTCGCTCGCCGGCATCGCGGCCTGGACCGGGGTCCCGCGCAGCTGGCAGCAGATGACCATGCTCAGCCAGCTCATGGGCGTCAAGCTGCCCGACTCACCTCGCGAGCTGTCGCTCGACACTGGCCGGGCCGCGCAGGGCTCGGTCGCGACCTGGTGGGCCAACGTCCAGGCCTCGCCGCGCTATCGACCCCGTCGCTACGAGGGCGCGCTCACCTTGGTTCGCGCGCGTGAAGCCGCGACGACGCCCGATCCCCTGCTGCGATCGGTCCGCTCCCTGACCACCGGAGAGGTCCGCGTCGTGACCTCGCCTGGGAACCACATGACCATGATGCTCGACCGGGCCCACGCCGAGCGCCTGGGACAGCTACTCCAGACGGTGTTGGATGACACCCCCTGAACGAGGCAACTCAATGGCAACACCACGGACAACTCGCGTCATCGCATTCGATGGCACCCAGGCCACCGGCAGCAGCGGCTATGTCGCCGCGGGCATGCTCCGTGAGATCGGCCGGCGCCTGCCCCAGGAGCACGCCCGGACCCGCTTCTTGAGCAGCGCGGACATGTTCGTCGGGACCTCGGCCGGGGCGGCCAACGCTCTGCTCTTCGCCATGGCCGCCGACGCCGACGCCGCCTTCGGTCACATCATGCAGTTTTGGAAGGAGGCGACCGTCGTCGCCGTCAAGAACGGCACCACCTTGTTTCGCATGGTGGGGACCTTGCTCGGCGCCCGCGCGGTCCTCGACACCAAGTCGCTCAAGGGCGTCTACGTCGACTACTTCGGCTCGACTCGGCTCGGCGATCTCGAGCGCAAGGTCGCGATCACCTGCTTCCAACTCGACACCCCGAACGGCGACCGCCGCTGTGGGTACCCGAAGGTGTTTCGCAACACTGATCCGAACGACCCGGACATGGACGAGCTCGTCGTCGACGTGCTGATGCGCAGCGGCTCTCCGCCCCTGCTCACGCCGATCTACCAGTCGAGCAAGGACGAGGGCCCCGGCTACGTCGACGGCGGCGTGTGGGCGAACAACCCCGCGATGGTCGCCCTGACCGAGGTGCTGCACGAGCGCAACAGGGCCGGCCTCCCGACGACCACCGAGGGGATCTCCATTCTCTCGGTCGGCAACGGTCGCGCGCCGATCTACGCGGCTCCGCGCTTTCGCAAGGGCTTCGCGGACTGGGGCTACTTTCGCTGGATCCTCAACCCCTTCCAGTTCGGCCTCGTGATCGACATGTTGCACGACGCCGACGAGATCGCCAACACCAAGCAAACCGAGATTTTCTTACAGGACCACTTTCACCGACTCAGTCCGCTGCTGCCCAAGCCCATGACCGGATTCACCGCCAAGGCCATCGACGCGGTGGTCGAGGAGGTCATCCGCCTCGAGGACACCCAGGCTCAGCTGACCCAGACCATGGATTGGCTCGAACAGGTCGACTGGTACGCACCGCTGGCCAAGCGCGCGGTCGTCCAGATGGTCTGAGATTCAACCGCTACTCCCAACAGGTTCGTCATGGACACACTCACTCACATCTACAGCTACATGTTCACCGCCCCCGCGTGGGTCCGCCGGACGACCGCGAGGCGCGCCTACCAGGCCATCTCGAACGGCTACCGGATCAGCCTCGACATCGACCCGCTCGACCCCAAGGCCTCCCCGGACGTGGTCGAGTCCGCGTTCATGAACTACGGCTTCCTCGACGCCAACGCAGACGAGGTCGAGCTCGAGCCGCGCTACGAGATCGCCCGCTACCCGGTCCAGCTCTACCACCACGTCGCGACCGCCGTCGGCGTGGCTGGCAAGGACGTGATCGAGGTCGGCTGCGGACGCGGTGGTGGCGCGGGCTACATCTCCGAGTGCCTGGGCCCGCGCTCGATGACCGCGCTCGATCTCTCACCCGAGGCCATCGAGTTCGCGCAGCACTGCCACCAGGCCAACAACGCGGTGTTCATCCGCGGCGTCGCCGAGGCGCTGCCGATGGCGGACGAGAGCGTCGACGTGGTCATCAACGTCGAGTCCTCACATTGCTACGACATGCGCCTGTTCTTGTCCGAGGTCGCGCGCGTGCTCAGGCACGGAGGCCACCTGAGCTGGGCCGACACCCGCCTGGCGCACCAGCTCCCCGATCTCGACGAGGAGTTTCGCGCCTGCGGCCTCGAGCTGGTCGAGGAGCGAGACATCACCGAGGAGGTCCTCGCGGCGCTCGCCGCGGTCGCGCCCCGGCGCGTCCAGGTCATCGACACATCGATCCCGCGGCCCTTGCGAGGGACCATGAAGGCGATGCTCGGCGTGCCCGGGACGCTCGTCTACCAGGCCTACGAGCGGCGCGAGCTGGTCTACCTGAGCAAGGTCCTTCGCAAGACCAAAGACACCCCCGTGCGCGATCGCAACGAGTTTCAGGGCTCTGACTGGATCGACCTCCAGAGGGGCCCGCTCGCTCGCCGGGTCCAGCGCAGCAACAAGTGGATATCACGCTATATCCAGTACCGGATCGACAATCTAACCAAGTAGGAAGGAAGCAAAGACGATGATACCGAACCAATGGTATGCAGTGCTCGAGAGCGAGCGCGTCACCAACAAACCCGTCGGAGTCAAGCGGCTCGATCAAGACCTCGTCTTGTGGCGCAACCCCTCGGGGGCCGTGACCTGCGTGCCCGACCGTTGCCCACATCGCGGCGCCAAGCTGAGCATCGGTCGGCTGTGCGGCAGCGGGATCGAGTGTCCCTATCACGGCTTCGTGTTCGACGAATTCGGCAAGTGCAGGTTCATCCCGGCCAACGGGCCCGACACCGAGATACCTTCGAGCATGCACATCAGGCCGTGGCCGACGCGCGACCAATTCGGCCTCATCTGGGTGTGGTACGGCGAGCCGCGCGAGACGCTGCCGCCGGTCCCCTGGTTTCGCCAGTCGCTCGCCGACGAGCACAACTCCTCACAAAAGTCCGGCGTGTGGAACTTCAACTATCTGCGCGTGATCGAGAACGCGCTCGACGTCCACCACTTCCCCTTCGTCCATGGATCGCTGACGCCCAACATCGGGACCTTCGTGTCGCCGCTCGAGGCCAAGATCGACGACGAGGGCGTCATCAGGATGTCGGCTGGGCTCAAGCGCAAGCCCAGCGACCCGGACTCGGACGCCGTCATGTTCCACATGTCGGTCAAGATGCCGAACGTCCTGCACATGATCATTCATCAGAAGATCCACATTCAGCAGATCTCGACGCCGATCGATGATGGCCACTCGTGGATGTTCGTGCGCTACTACCAAAGCTACCTCGAGCTCCCGATCCTCGGGCCGCTGGTGTCCACGGTCTTGATGGAGGGCGACTGGTTCGTCGCCCAGGAGATGCAGGACTTCCCCGTGTTCGCCTCACAGTCCCCGAAGGTGCCCTCGGGTCGGCTGGACTGCCGCTTCATCAAGGCCGATCTCGGCGTTGTCTTGTACTTCCGCGAGCGCCGGCGCCTGATCGAACAGGCCAAGGCGGGCAAGCCTCAGCTCAGCTCGGTCGCTCCGGTCAACATGGATGAGGTCGTCTAGGAGTAAAACGATGCAAAAGAAGGTAACGCTCATCGAGTTTGTCGTCTACCGTGGGATCCTGCCCCTGGTCTCGGGATACCTCGAGGCCTACGCGCGCGCCGACGAGGAGATCGAGCGCTCGTGCACCTTTGAAAAGATGACCTGGCACGTCGACGATCCGGCCGACGAGCTGATCCGCCAATTGATCGAGCGCAGGTCCGATGTCTACGCGTTCAGCGTGTACATGTGGAACAGCGTGGTCTCGCTGCGGGTCGCGCGGGCGCTGGCCCACGCGCTGCCCGCCTCCCACATCGTGCTCGGCGGGCCCCAGGTGCTCAACTACGGGCACAAGTACCTCAGCCCCGAGCTGCCCAACATCGTCATCTGCAACGGCGGGGGCGAGAACATGTTCCGCGACTACCTGCGCGGCCCGGTGCTCGGGGGAACGGGGATCGAGTCGCTCCAGGGGGTCAGCTTCTTCGCAGAGGGCGAGCTCGTCTCGACCGGCGCGCCCGTCGACGTCCGTGACGTCAACACCATCCCCTCGCCCTTCTTGGTCGGTCTGTTCGACAACCTGAAGTTCTCGAGCACGACCTACGAGACCAACCGAGGCTGCCCCTACACCTGCACCTTCTGCTTCTTCTCCAAGGGCGACAACCGCAAGCTGTTCAAGTTCGACGTCGAGCGGATCAAGGCAGAGCTCACCTGGCTGGCGGATCACGAGCTGACCTACCTCTTCTTCGCCGACGCCAACTTCGGCATCTTCCCCCGCGACCAGGAGCTGGTCGACTATATCTGTCAGCTGCGCGACCGCACCGGATACCCCCGGATCGTCAATTTCTCCGCGGCCAAGAACAAGCCCGAGCGGGTCTCGGCGATCACCGAACGCCTCCACGCGGCGGGGGTGGTCGTCTCGCAGCCGGTCTCCTTTCAGTCGCTCAACGACCAGACCTTGACCGCGATTCGCCGCAAGAACATCAAGAACGAGAAGTACGCCGTGCTCCAGCAAGACCTCGGGCGCAAGGGCATCCCGACCATGATCGAGCTGATCTGGCCGCTGCCCATGGAGACCGTGGAGTCCTTCGAGCGCGGCCTCAACTCGTTTTGCCGCAAGCGCGCGGACACAATTTCAATCTACCCGCTGTGTCTGCTCAATAACACCGAGATGAGCAGCGATCGTGAGAGCTTCGGCGCGATGACCGTGGAGATCCCCTCGGACACGACCGAGGTCGAGATCGTGGTCGGGACATCGACCGTCTCCCGGCAGGAGTACGACGACGGCGTCCGGTTGATCTACGGCGCCTACGCGATCTACAACATGCGCTCGCTCGCGATGCTCGCCCACTATCTCGACGCGGGTCATGGCCTGCCCTACACCAGCTTGTTTCGGGCCTTCTTGCGCTACATCGCAGAACACCCCGACTTCGTGCTCACGCGGCGCATGGAGCAGGACCTCGCGACCTACCGCTATTACTACAGCTTCACCGCGCTCGGGGCCCTGGCCTATGAGCTCCTGCACATCGATCGCCCGGCCTTCATCGCGCACCTCCACGCCTTCGCCAGCTCGCAGCCTTGGTTCGAAGATCCACAGGCGCGGGCGCTCCTCGATCTCGACCTCGTCCGGTTGCCCTACGTCTACGCGAACACGCCCATGACCTCCGCGGGGGCGCTGCGTCCCTATCTGTCCGAGCTCGAGCTGCAGGGGACCGAAGGGCGCAGCTACCGCGTTCACGTGCCCGCTCAGCTGCGCGACTTCCTCGCCGACCAGCTGGGGGTCGAGCTCGGGGTCCACGACGCGCTGTGGACCGTCGATCACCTCGGCGAGCAGTTTCGGCACAAAGATCAGCGAACCTTTCAGCACAAGGCTGAATATTGTTATGGGATGATCAAGCGGCCTAACGCCATTCGGCCGAAGGTCTCTGGGCTCGCGCCGATGGCCGCCGTGGCTGTTAACTGAGACCCTGGTCATTTCTAACTTGGGTTCACGGCTGAATCCGCCTCTTCATTTCTCCATATTTATGTTGTTTGAGAGATTGTACCTGTGCTATCATCGCGCCATGGCTTAGCGCACCGTTCGTACATATCGCACAGGATCGAGGCTCTCATGCGGCAGACGCAGGACATCATAATTATTGGTGGCGGGCCAGGCGGCTCGACGCTAGGCAGCTATCTGTCCAAGGCTGGTATCCCAAATACGATCTTCGAGTCGGCCGTTCACCCGCGTCCGCATGTCGGAGAGTCGTTGGTCACGTCCACGACTCGAATTCTCTCTGAGATTGGGTTTCTCGAGGTGATGGAGCGCGAGGGCTTCATACACAAATATGGCGCGTCATGGCACTCGGCCAAACACGAGGGCGAGCTGAGCATCGAGTTCGCCGAGTTTCCGCAAGAGGGGATCAACCAGGACTATACGTATCACGTCGACCGGGCGCGCTTTGACGCGCTGCTCCTCAAGCACGCGAGCGAGCTCGGCAGCCGAGTGTACCAGGGCGTCGAGGTCACGCGGGTGCTCATGGATGGTGAACGGGCTCGCGGAGTGCGGATCAAGATCGCGGGCCGGGAGCTCGACGTGAAGGCCAGGTATGTCATCGACGCGAGCGGCCGTCGCGCTCTGCTTGGTCGCCAGCTCAAGATCTTGGAGAAGGACCCACAGTTCGATCAGTTCGCTACCTACGCGCGATTTCGCAACGTCGCGCGCGAGGCCGTGGGCCGCGGCGATGATATCCATATCTATTTTCTCCCGATCGAGCGCGGGTGGATTTGGCAGGTACCAGTCACTGACGAGATCACCTCGATCGGTGTCGTGGTCGAGAGGAAGGACTTTCTGCGAAACAAAGGGGGGGTCGAGGCGTGGTTTCACGAGATGGTGAACTCCACGCCCGACAGCGCTGCCGCCTTCAAGGACGCCGTACGAATCAACGACTTCAAGCGCGAAGGGGACTACAGCTACAGCATGAGTCGATTCGCTG
>WURV02164883.1:0-15084 GCA_011762755.2 Epimenia babai
AGACCTGTCTATCATGCGAAACGCTACCTGGCGCCTGCGGACGACAATGTGGTTTGAAATAATTATAGTCTCATTTAAAAGACGACCCCCCCCTTTGAATCTAGGTTTTAGGTGAAAAAAGGTCGTCTTGTAAGTGAGTATATACGGTAAGCACTCACATTCGATAGCCAGGCACAAACATGAAACTAATAGTGAATAAGTCTGGAGGGGATAATATAATTAAACTAAAGCTCGTTTATGAATATATTCAATTAATCTTATAATTGGTACCCTCACGTATTTTCCTGCAAAAACTTAGCCACGTCAAAAGGATAGATCATCTTCCAAATTTCCGGTTCAGAGCTCTGTGACTGGAGCACAAAACACGTCCTGATACAAGATTTCCTTTCACTGTTTCTGTTATGCTTGTTGCGTAATAGCAAGTGTTATTCCGACCAAATGAGCACAAAGGTACGAGATGTTCGTCGCCCAAAAACGTGAAAATGTGTGTATTGGTTAGAACGAGACATCGAAGCAAGGCCTTCCCGCATTCACTTCAATGGTGGACATGCTACATAATCTGGTTTTGTGCGTGCAATGGTAATAGATGAACAATGCTTATTAATATATTATAGGACGCGACTCTATTAGCATTGATTATTACAGACCATATCGGCGAAGTAGGGCGTCACCATTGATCCGACACGGGCGCATGCAGACGCTATTCCCAGAACAAAGCTACGTGCATTAGTCGGAAATAGCTCCGTCGTCATGTAGTATATGGTACTGAAAGAGGTCGTTAGAGCAACCTTTGCGATCGTGATGAGCACAAGCGTGAGGTACTGTATATCTGCGAAGAGGTGACAAAAATTTAACCTTGGGCCGAGTTTAAAGTGATCAAATCAGGTGACCATTGTGAAATATTATTATTATTCATTATATTCTCAAAGAAAAATTTTAGCAGATTAATACATACACAAAATGTACAGCCAAGCTAATAATGTGTGTTAAATATGTATTGATAAATTACAATACCTATATGATGTAGTATCTGTATCATTGCCTTTATATTCGTGAAAAAAATGTACCATTGTGAAATATATCATTTTACTAAACGTGATAATGTCTGAGAGACTCTCGACATATCCATTCGATTTTACGACGATTGCCATTTGACATATTTAACGATTTTTCCGTATGGTAACATGACGAATAGATAAACGAAACTTTGATGATTTTATAAAGACCTTATGTAAATAGCATTCATTACAAAATTCACGCGAATTGCTTATTGAACTATACCAAGATAAATTAATAAAGAATTATAGAATGTGTGTGATTATTGGGTTGAATGTCTATATATAAAATGTTTACAACAGTATAATAGGCAATATTAATTTCATTATGACGCCTCTACACCGGAATACAATTAACATGAAGGTGTTACCTTTGACCACAGAACCCGCGTCCAGTCTACATGCTCTGTACAATATACAAGTGCATCCTGTCGATTTCGGACCATGTGAAATGCACGAACTGATACAGATCTCCCATATTAACGTGATTGAGTAAATTTTTGGTTGTTTGAGTGAGAATACCCGCCCCGTCGTATTTATTTGAGTCTTCAAGTGCCAGTACACTATCAAATCATTGCATGCAAGCCACCTTCAAATGTCTTGCAGTGATTGTGGCTAATATTGCTAAAAAATATTTCGGCGCAAACACGCCAATTGCAAGGTTGACGCGTGTTCTGTCCTCCATATATCTAGACGGCACATTGGAACCGTTGACCAATGGAAGACGAGATACTCGTCGTCTGCGATTACTGACGCTGTTCCGTTTCATTATTCACGAATACAGCAGATTTTATTTGTTTAACAATAATAATTATTATTTTTAAAATGGCATAAAAAATTTCAACGTGGCTAAATGAAACTGAGCTTTTCTAAACTGATTATATCACCGACTAATCCTAACCTTATTTCTTTAAGTACTTTAATCAAGTAATTATATCCACAGTTAAAAGTTAATTTGTAGTCATTAAAACTATTGATAATTTCTTCTATTTATTCATTCAGATCCGTATTTCAGTTGAAAGAAATTATGCAAACATTTTTCTGAGCCTACCTAATCTGTCACGTGAATACACGACTATTCCGATGCTGATAGCAAAGTGTGGACGCGATGTGAAATATTCTGGTGAGCAGAATCGACACGTGGCTCAGAATATTGAACGCTATTATTTGAGGTACATACATGCACCTATAGAGACGTTGCAGTCAGCGTGAAAATTCTGGAGCAGTTCGAACTACATATCGGTTCTGTAATACCGTTTTAACCGTTTCCTGACCCGTACGGTGTTCTCGGATTACATCCCCTGTTCACTGGATTTCAAACTTCTCTGCGCGAATCTCGTGCGAAGCGATTTTATACCATACGCGAGTTTTTTGTGCTTACCATCCGTAAAGGACTATGTGGTATGTTAGAAAATGTTAGGAAGAGGTGCGAAACAATCCTGAGGAAACAAACTGCTGGTATTGCATAGCAGTTTCATATTATGAATTTAAAGACGCACATTCGGTATGCAATCTGGTAATGTTCGAATTAAGAGTATTAATATACGATAATTCTTCACCCTAGCAAAAAAAACAACAATACACAAACTGGAATCTATTTAGAATATTGAGTATATATAGTCTATAATAACAGTGAGATTCGCTCACCTGCGCCGCCGAAGAATGAGGGAAACATCGAAAAAAACAAAAACACTCCGCCAATTATCATCGACACACAGTTGAGTCTAGTTCTTCCCATACGATCCAGAAGGTGGTAGCAGAAGATACAGGATACGATATCGGCGAGCGTAAGGAAGACCGAATTGACATATGGGTTTCCCAGCATGTTCACGGACGTGATCGTCAGACCGTAGTACACCATGGCAACAGTAAACCTACAATTAGTGATTATTGCCAGTTTAAGTATCAGTTCAAAAATTGCGTGCAATACCAGTTGTTTTGCCAAAAAATAATATCGACAAAAACAATACCACGTTATAGGATACGAGCTATGTTTGCCTTTAAATTAATATATATTACAGCATCAGTTCTTATTCAAATAATATTGAATCACCAGTCCCAATCATGTCGTACAAATACAAGTGAATAAAGTGATTATCTTGCATGTTCACACTAAATTATATTGTTGAATTGGCAACTCGATGAACAATACAGAATGGAAAAGTGTTAATAAAGAATTTTTTCGACAGAAAATTTTGAAAAGTGCAAAGTAATAAAAAGGAGAAAATCGAATTAAAACTATTCTATCAGACAAGAGGTCAAAAGGCCCACTTGGCTATTGAAAAAATGGACAAAGAAAGAATAAAAACAAGTCGTGCGAAAGAGGCAAATAAGATATTTTGCTATTAATGAAAACTTATAGGAACAACTGTCGCAAATGAACAAAAACCACAAACGCTGGTCTGCCAGAATAAAACCAAAAAACAAACAAAAACCGATAAAAGGATAAATGGGCTAAATGTGAAATATGTAGATATATATCTACGTTATCATAGGATACCCAATTTACCAGTTGATGCAAATAATGGCTGCAGAGCGGCGTAATTTCTTGCTCTTCAATAGAGTCCGCCAATCGTTTCGTTCCTTTTGGTCAAGAATGACGTCATCCAGCGTCAAATCAATAGGTTCTCTCGCCCTATTACATCGCGCCATTCTACGTAACTCTTTTTCCGCCTCTCCGATTCGACCCTTTGCTACCAACCAGCGAACCGACTCGGGAAAGAACCTGTAATGGTATGCTAAGATGATTTCAAATGAGGGCAACGGACAAGCAAATGATAGATGCAACTGTATGTAGTTTCGGATAACTACAGTCCTTCTGTCAGCACCGAGCGGGGGGTGGGGGAGCAGGGAGCAGACAAGCGAACGAATTGTTTTATATGTTACATGTGGTGAATTACCTCCCTTCATGTTTAGCCGTACAACTCTCGGGAGTGAAATTTTTTTAATTTAATATTTATAAAATGTCGGCTTTTGTCGCGAAGCGCTGATCGCACCTGCCATAGATTTGCACAATCTTCTTTACCCTAACTGGCATGAGCCAAATTTACGCCTTTTATCAAACACGCACGATTCCCACAACGAGAAGATTCTATTTAAAATAAAGCATAGTTATAACCACTCACATGGAACATACGAGAGAGATGATCAAGGTTCCACACATCACCAGGTACGTGACCCACCAGCGACGCGCGAAATACGTGACTAACGCCGCCATTAGATAACCAACCGTGAAGAGTGATGTAAACAGAAAACCCGGCCTGACGCGTTTGGTTGGTGGAAGATTTTCGACAGCTGAACATACGCGTCAACCGATTCCGTGAAAAAAAATATGTACATACAAGGTTAGAAAAATTTGATACCCCTCCGATCGATCGTTGGTATATTCATAACGAGAATACATGTTTATTATCTTATTAATGCGTGTTGGACTTTCATGCAATTAAGGGGAACATGGAAGCTACTCCTAATTAAATAAATCTATATTAGCAGCATCTTTGCCACAGCAACGTATCTTTCAATCCACTTTGACTTCGATCTTTCTGTGGCGGCTTTTCTCCTCGCATTTCCAATCGATCCATCTGAACAGCTTATTAAGCACTGATAACCACAGCATGTATACTCACATGAATGTAAGGTTTTGAGATGTAACACAGGCCTATCAGCCAAGGCCACGATTGAAAAATATTTGTTGTAACTTGAAATTCATCCAAGGAGTATCAATTTTTGAAACACTATAAACCATTGATAAAGATATAAGAAAACATA
The DNA here is from genome assembly GCA_011762755.2 of Epimenia babai. NCBI lineage: Eukaryota > Metazoa > Mollusca > Solenogastres > Cavibelonia > Epimeniidae > Epimenia > Epimenia babai. The sequence goes on from WURV02164883.1 coordinate 4,824, forward strand.
ATTGACCTGAAATAAAAAGTCGCAATTAACGTGCCCGCCAGGCATATTATGCCGATACAATACTTCATCACGCGTAAATCACCCGTGAGAGATAGTTTCGAGCATCGACCCATTAGACGGACGAGAGTATTCTTTCGTTCAGAAATCGAATATTCCAACTTGTTGCCATTTGATTATGAGTTTATCGCCTTAACCAATGACAAGTCGGCTTCACTTGAGAGGTCGGATAAATACTATTTGGAGCCGCCTCGATCACAGATAGATTTCTTTCGGTAGCATGCGACTTTTACGATCGCGACAGTAAGGGTTAAAAGTTAGTATATACATATGTATTTTAATTTCTCGTGTTTAAGGGGCTGAAAAATACTCACTGAAAACCAAGATCGCTATGGAGGAGGCGATGGTACCAGCGCCGAGAACGACCAGTAAACCCATGATTGTGTAATGGTCATGCGCAAAGGCTATTCCAAGACTCGATGTGATCATACAAAGCAAGGATAATATTACTGCCGTGCGTCGCCCGTAGCTGTAAGAATAATAGTAGTTATTTTATTCAATAAATATGCATGTCCTTAGTTAAGGTCGTAGTCTACATACTCATGAAATAATTCAGAATTATATACAAATATCAAAGAGAATAGGCGGGGATCAAGTGTTACCTTATTAATGATAGTGAATACCAGTCATACGATATTGCTTCCTTATACACATAAGAAATCTGATAATAACCCACTCAACGCTTTAGCTTCTTAATATTCAAGGACGAAAATCTGGTTTATATTCTGTAGTGAAAAGCGCGGGGAAAGGTTTGTGAGGATTCGAGCTCGCTACCACTACCATAACAGGCCGTGCTGCCAGCCACTGCACCACTGGCGTCGACATTTGTGCATAATGTCATGGCGAAGAAGGTTGAATCTATTTTATTCGTGTATAATTATTGGCCGTAGACGCTGTAGAAAAGAAAAAAATCTAAAAAGACTATGCCTGTCATGTAATCTTTAGCTGATTGAATATTAATTTAGTCTCGATTCCTTAAAGTTACATGCCACACGATTTGGGGTGGATTATTCTAGAAAACCTGTGAACGGAACAAATTTTGACAATGAAATAGATAGCTTATGAATAAAGATAAAAACTAAGAGTAAAACTGTTATTGTAGCCACTATTTACAACCCGCCACACGCCGACAACAGTAATTTCTGTAAAAATTTAGAAAACCTACTAGATCCCACTGTCAGACAATATGAGGTTGTAACTAAAGAAACATGCCTAGATTTAATATTCACTACTAACATAAATGTCATTAACTCTGGTATAATTTTTAACCCAATGCACAATGGTATAACATGGCACAACTTTATTTATGCTACTATTAACTGCATGCCCATACGCGCACCTAGGAGAATTATTACTCAACGAAACTTTAAGAACTTTGATAAAGATAGTTATATCAACGAAGCATCTAATATACCCTTCACCACCCTCTGTCCCTCCACTGCATGCGTCAATGAAATAGCTAACACACTAGAATTGGAAATACCACATAAATTCATTGAATAAAAATGTAATGCCTATAATCTGGCGATTCTCTCAAAACCGCAGATATATAAATTACCATACTGCCATAAATCAATTCTACAAATTACACACACAATTATTCCCCACAATAGGCGAAAACTTTATACATAACACCTCTCAATGCCCACGCACTCTGAGATCAACGAACAACATCTTCATCCCACGAATGCAAAAAAGGTAAAGGCGAGGTTTTGCTGCTACTTTATAATTAAATGTCAGTCGCACGTACAACATTGCCCTGTTACATGCCTAAGATATCGTTTTATAGTAAACCATTCCACGACAGATCTTTCTCAATAATCAAGCACGAAAATCTTGCTCATTTACTACTGTGGAAGGCGCGGGAAAAAATCCCTGGTTCATGCTGGTTTGAACTCGCAACCTCTCGCATGAAAGGCAGTGCTTCTAACCACTACACCAATGGCACCAAAAAGATATTGGTAAACGCTCACTATCATACCTAGGTCCACTAGCGTACAATACACTACCTGATCACATAAAGTAATGTTCAAATTACAATGGATTCAATAAAAATTTAAAGAATATCCCTTACAAAAGAAAAACAGTCACTGAGAAAGACTTTCATAGTTTCCTGTATACATCTGTATACTCATGTATATATTTATTCTTGTATGAATCATGTCATATAATCTACAGATATAATTAACATCATACCTATGCAAATAATTTAATGTTTATATAAACTTCATTACTCTCTTTTTATATAGCTACTATTGTACTATGCATTAAGCGATCATGCGATGTTAATATCAATGGCGTGTATATAATATATTAGGCATATTTTTTAGTGTAATCGTCGTCGTCAAGATTGTCCATAGTGTAAGGATATCCTTCCGGAAAACGACGTTAATAATTTTTCAGTAAAATCAATAAAAATTTACGCACGCGTCGGAGATGAATCCAATAACCGTCGATCCAAGTAGGTTTCCCAGAAAGTATAAGGCTTTGCCGTGTGATGCTTTAAGATTGTTGTCACAGACGAGATTAAACTAGAAATATATTAGACAATATCATCATCACACAAACATATTAAGAATGTAGAAAAGATGGAGGGAGTGAGAGGGGGTAGGGAAGAGAGAAAAAGACAGAGGAAGAAAGGAAGGAAGGGTGAGAGGGAAGATAGGGGAGGAGAGAGGGGAGAGAAGCGGATAGCGGTAAGGTGGCAAAGGAAGAGGAAGAGATGTTACAGGGGGAAAGAGGAGCGAAATGAGAAAAAGGAGATAAGAAGCGGGAGAGTGATATAGAGGGGAGGAGAGCGTGAGTGGGATAGAAGAAAAGGCGAGAGAGACAAGGATGGAGGAAGAGGGGAGCGAGGGGCAAGAGAGGGAGGGAGAAGAAAAGGGGAAGAGAAGAGCTAGGGGAGGGAGGGAGAGGGTAAGGGATGAAAAGAACGAGAGAGAAACGGGGAGAGGGTGAAAAAGGGGGAGAGAGAGGAGGCGAGGGAGGGAGGACCAGAAGGGGAAAGAGAGGGAAAGACGTAGACGAAAAAAAGAGAAGAGGAAAAAAAAGAGAGAGAGCCTGGCAAGACATTCCTGACTCACACAGTTTGTGTGACTCATAAATCACTCACAAATGTCACAGTTTTCATTACACATGATTTTTTTATATATCAACAAACCACAATGTATCTTTGCGACGTTTTTTCATATGAACAAAACATGACGATAGTATGTATGAAGCATTTCGCTTACAGTGGACACGATGGTGCTCTCAAAGTATGTCGTGTCGTACAGCCATCGGTCACATTTCTTATAGTTCCCGTCCTCCTCCATTGTTTCATTTTCCTTGTGGCTCTCCGTAATATATAACGCGCTGACGTTTAGTGACGCAGGATGAACGAGAGCATTGCATTTGTTAGACTTCCCTAAACCAGTCGCATTGGGGGCAGCCCATGTGTCGTTTGGCCACGATCGGGACACGCATCTACAAAGAAATTCCCCACCGTCTCCAGGTACACAATACAAATATTTTCCTCTGTCATTTGAAACAAAATAATCGGTACAAACACGAAAACCGCGAACTGAATACACGAATGTACTTGATATACGGAAGCTTGTGTTAATCCTTATATAGTTAGTCAACAAGGTGTTACCTCGGTATTTTCGTCGGCATAATTACAGTACCTAATTAATGGATTCGATTGTCCATTCATCCATCACAGTTGTGCACCAAAGAATTTTTTGCGAGGAGTTCGAAACTGATTTAAAGAACGAATAATTGAGACCTGGAAATCTACCGCAGCGAATAGAAAAATTATAGTTATTACGGCGTTTTCTAAACTTATTCGAGGTATACGATGCTAATCTGTAAGCAGCGGCTGGTAATTCCAAACGCGTACTTAGCGTTGTGCTAACCGGTGATCCGGGCTAGCGTAGGTAAAAAAGACGACGAGGATGAGACAAGATGAGAACACTCTTGGGAAAGAATAAGACAGGCAGGCAATAATTTGGTATCGCCCGTACCCAGCTACATCGGCGATCACGTCATCTAAACGTTTCCGCGACGATAGCCTGCACTCGTTTTCGCTAAAAATAGCACGGTAGTTTTAGTCTCTGACGTAATAAATATGCATTCTATGGTTCTTGTTATTATCGTAAACAATCGTTGATTGATTCAAAAGTCGATTACAAATAATCGAGGAATAACGTCGTTATGTGTGTGATGGCTCGCTAAAGCGTGGGGGATGGAGTGTTAGCGTACCTGTGTTCGTGAGGGGGCAAGAGGTAGGGGTGGGCGTGTACATACCTGTGTCAATATGTGGGCACATATATTTGTTACTCATACTATTTAACGGGATATAAACACGGGCGGTTTAAAATTAACACGTTCTATAAAACACAGAATTAATAGAGAGCATCCATCAATTAGCCTATTTACTACAATTCAGTCGTATGACATAGAACAATAAAAATAGCTACGATAATTTGCTAATCAACTTACCTTTCCTCCAAGAGATCATTATTCATCGTAACTTTATTCTGATTCCACCTGAGTTTCCAAAATAATATCAAATGTTTAGTTTGTTACGCTACAGAAAAATATCATATTACAGTTACTCCTACATTGCTCAATTATATGCTCGCGTCAACAACTTCGTATTATTATTTATTATTAATTAGGTATAACTATTCTCTGGCTAATCTGAACCGTGTTGAGTTGTAGGCCTACTCACAACAACGTAAAAGGTTAAATACATCTCTAGGACATATTTTCTGTACAAAACAGACCGTTGCATGCGCAGCGTAGTAGCGCGAACGTTGCCTTTACAGAACTCACCTATGTCTCGCGTATGCATATGCAGTCGATGGTATGTTTTGTGCTCCTATGTAGGAATGAATTTTATTTCCTAATTGTAATTTCAGCTTTGGCTAGAATGTGTCATCAGCGGAATGATCGGCCCATTCTGACCCGGATATGATTTTATGCAAATCCAAACCAACGGCTCCATTGTTTAAAAATCTACATTATTCCGGTAGCATTCGCCAATGACGCTGATAAAAATCAAAAGTTTTCCATTCAGAAAGTAAAGGTAATTATAGATATCTCGCATCTATGTAGCATCTCGCAAAGCATAAAGTCAATTTCATTATTATAATTTCGTATTATGAAAAAAATAATTAAGAGTCTATTAATTTTCTCTCATAATATATATCATTAGCTATCTGCTGAATAAAATCAGTTATTCCGTATATCTTACAACCTACCCAACCGCATAGATACCCGTCCAGTTTACCTACTTACCTACCCGTCCAGTTTACCTACTAACGTACCCGTCCAGTAGACCTACTTACCTACCCGTCCAGTTTACCTACTAACCTACCCGTCCAGTTTACCTACTTACCTACCCGTCCAGTTTACCTACTAACCTACCCGTCCAGTTTACCTACCCGTCCAGTTCACCTACTAACCTACCCGTCCAGTTTAACTACTAACCTACCCGTCCAGTTTACCTACTAACCTACCCGTCCAGTTTACCCACTTACCTAACCATCCGTCTTTCCCCTCTCTACGTACCCAGTTTCCTATGTACTAACCTACTTAGGTACCTAGAGACCCAATCACACACCCACAGCGCGGGCGAAAAGCCGTGTATACGCTACTCTAGCCCGGCTGACTGTATGCCCACTCACCTCACGACCTACCGACAAATTTACTGTTACCTTGCTACTGCACTTACACTAAACTACTGACGCTAAATGAATACAAGGAAACTTCGAATGCAGAAGGCAAAATAGAATGCGCGCTATTTTAATGAAAATAAAAATTCCAGGGCGTTTAAATTTCCAGTATATATCTTTTAGTTGAAATAAAACAGATGAAACTAACACAACTTCCGAGACGATTACGGTTATAAAAGTATAAAAAAATCATTGTCCATCAATAAACTTAAAACGTACGTTTTCGTTAACTTGCGTACTCAATTCGTATTGAAGGACACTGGTAACTCTACAAATAAATTTCGCCACGTTAATACTTATAAGAATTGATATAATGCTGTCTGATCTCAGCGAACCAACTGCGCAAAATAACTGCACCTTGCTCATGTATCGGACATACCCACCCCGTGGACATACCTCAGCGGCTGCGTTCAACATACGGGTCACAAACGGGAACAACTCTTATGCCGGTTACCCCATATGGATTAACTATTATCAGCAAATTTAAAAACCACGATCTGTGGTTATCTCTCTGGCTGTTGCCATAAACAACGTGAATGTATACTCAAGATATAGATATAATGACTGGTATCTTACAGTGGTTACATTAAATAAATATTAAACACGATTAGTTTAGCTGAATATTCTACTTGCCACAAGTGCCTGAATTTACAGCAAGTACACATAAACTTTAACAAACAGGTAGCCACAGCACTCTTAATATGGAATCATGTCAATAGCGGATAAGGGATAAGGTGAGGTTTTGGTGTTTTGGTGTTACTTTATAATTAAATGTCAGTCACATTCTCACAACATTGCCCTGTTATAAGCATAATATATTTTTAGAATAAACCATTTAACGACGGATCTTTCTCGATATTCAAGCACGAAAATCTTGCTTATTCCCTATCGGAGCATCTGTATTCCATAAAGTAACGTTCAAGGTTATTGTCAATTTCATCATAAACTCTCCGCTGTGCCGACTATTATTATAAGTATTCAATAATATGTATTATACTTAAAATTATACCCCTTTTACTCGACATGTTTCTACTCATAGAGTAGGGTTTCGATTGTTATTTTTTGGTGTAGACGTTCATTAACATCATTTTTAGTTCTATTCTATTCCTGCCCCACTATCAGCACTATTGTAACCAGATGCCAAATTCAGCAATTCTTTGTTACCCCGTATGACGTCAATGCATTCGATAACTAATTTTACCATCGTCTGTCAAATAGTTGGAACAGACTTTTTCAGATCGTTGTTTATGCTACCTGATTAGCTGTATTCAAGTCAAGACTAGCCGATGCATGCCTATCATCTATTTGACCTGGTGCTCTGTGTAATGCACGTTATTCAACCGTAATTTACCCGTAAATTTGTAAAGTGTCTCGATAGTCATGTGTTAAAAATAGAGGTGTGGGTTGCCGTGTTAGCCATGTCGTAAATACGAAAATACAAAGGTAACAACTTGTTGACTAACTATATAAGGATTAACACAAGCTTTCGTAAATCAAGTATACTTCTTCAGGTGCAAAATGTGATAAAAGGGCACTATAAATCAATAAAATATCATTTCATTCACATTAACCTTCAATGTATACATTGTGCATGTACGCTATTCTTACAATCTTATCTTCTGAGCATTGATTTGCTACTACTAATCTATTGACACAGTTTATATCTCTCCTGGCGATGTGTCCTTATTATATGCGGGATGTACGGGTTCTTTAGCTATTCTTATCAATATAGAATGAACAACACGTTGTTTGTCTTCGGTCATTCCTCCATTTCTTCTCTCCTCTCTCCCTTTGATTTCAGGAATCCGTTTACATATATAGTCACCTCTGATTAATATGCATGTCCATATAATACACCACGTAAGTGTAAGCTGATTAGCCAATAGCGACGAAACACCAACATTCTATAATGGTAAAAGCAGTAGTGAGATACAAAGGGGAATAATAGTCTAATAATGCAATGCACTGTATTAAAGTGTACCAGGGGAGACAATAAGGAATTCTGTAGGAAAGTAATAATGCCTAAAAAACTATTACCTCCCTGCCTTCACTACGTTGCTTCCTATACCAACCGCCCATTACAATTAATAAATAGAAATGTAACATTTTTTCTGGTGGATTGCGCGGCCATTACACTGTAATTCACAGTGTTGTCGAACAGTCCGGCAAGTGTCGCCTTTATCGACACATCCAATCCGCTCCCTGGCTCGCCGTCTACCTCGGCATGCTCTCCCGACTTCGGCTCTCATCCCATAACCTTATGGTTGAGCGGGGAGGTTGGGAGAGGTCGAAGCGGGGTTGTCGCAGCGGCTGTGCCAGTGTGACTTAGAGGACGAGTATCATGTTCTTGTGTTGTTCACAGGGTTCGACTCACTAAAACGACGCTACTTGAAACCCCACTGTGTAACCAAGTAAACAGACGTAGTATGTTTAAATTTATCGAGTTATCAACTTGTGGAAATCCTGGAATTATGACAAATTTAATTGTGGCCATTTTAAAGGTTATGGATCAAATCGTTACGAGAATGTAATTATTATTTATTTCTTTGGTGCTGGTGCATAATTATCGCTAGATTTATATGAGTCTGACGTGTATGCAATGAGTTTTAGTTATTAATTTTCTGCCTATAGGGGATAGAGGCCTATTGTGCGATACAAATTCGCCTCATTATTATGTCTATAATCAACAATATTCACAATTCTGTTGTATATAATGTTATTGGCACGAGTAGCCTCATTAAAAACTTCTTTTTATTTCTCTATCTTATTTTTATGTTCATTGGTTTGAACCTTTTATTAGTTACTCCCAAAGAAGATGGCGAATTTTTTGACAAGCGCACTAGTTCACTGCGCCGTTATTTCATTGTAGGACTGTAAACTTTCAATTTATTATCAGTATAATAATTAAGATATGAATAAACTGAGCATTATATCCGGTGCATTTTTTCTCGCTGCCGATATATTTGCTATAGCCAGCTTGGTAATGCCTAATTGGATCGTGGCGGATATCGCAGGTTATTTAATTTATAAATTATATTCTTATGTCTAAGCTGGATAAGCTAAATGTCGAAGAGTGTTCGGGCCAGTCCTGAATGCATCACCAGCCTCGGCTGCTTTTAAATTTTTTAAGCTAAATGAATCTATCAAAAACATGCTGTTTTGCTTGTTGTTGACATATTAGGCCATGATGCTGATGGTGACTTGGGGGTCTTTAGTCTACTAATGTAAGTTGCAAAGTTGTAAAAGTCTGCCAAAATACATTTTTGAGTTGGGCACATTGAAGATGGTCATGTAATGAATTGTGTGGAAAGAAACTATTGGCATATAAGTTATAACATAATATAGCTGTCAGACTTATTTTTTTAGTTGAATGCATGTTGTTTATGACTGCTAATGTTTCATTTTCAAAATGTAGGCATTAATTGTTCAATATCAAATGCTGTACTGTAAATTTCTCATGTCCCATAAATTCGCGTTGAATTATCAAGTTAGTCATATTGCATGATATAACAGCTAAAAATCTAATGATTATCGACTAACTGACTCTAATTATAACGAGCTTTTTATGTATCAGTTATACTTGGCATGTGACTTACCAGTAAGTTGTATGAGATCTCATATATCACTTGATAGAAAATTACAGTAGAATTATAAAATTTACAAGTCACAAAAATTTGGTGATTGCTATTAATTAGTGTCCAATATTACTGTTGGGGATGCTGTTTTACTGCATAATAAAACTTTTATTGTGTTGTAGGCAGCAAAACAAAAATTGGCCTCCTCCAAACATGTCTGAAAATTGGCGGTCGCACACCCACGTGCTTCACCCCAGAAAACCAGCGGGGAGAGTGGAACATGGCATTTGCTTGTATCACACTGGGCATTATTTGTATCAAGGTCACCCTCATCCTTCTGGCTGTGTCCTATTGGCGCTATCGTGTCATCTACGTTGCTAGGTGGATTGGATTTATGGCAAGTATGTCCTTTAGTTTAACTATTTTGTCATAACGTATCGTAATAGTGGTCTTAGTGAAATAAAAGCAATGTAGGATGTGATGCCTATATGACCACTATTAAGTTCACCCTATTAACGTACTGAGAGTGCTACGCTAAATTAAGATCTAACCACTGACCATGGACTCCCACTGATATATTCTAACCATTTTGTTGCTTTGATGTACTGATTATTATTCTTATACCATCACACATATTGTCACCCAATGTACTCGCATTGTTCTTAACACTCTGCAATGTTATATGATTCTTTTGTCAGCATTCCATAGAGTGGGCTCGGCAAAGCAAAAGCAGCGCTTTCGAGTAGTGACTAGACGGCAGTTGTCAATTGTCGCAAGACACTGAAAGGCAGACCTCAAGGAGCGACAGGGCACATAACCAGAAATCATGTCTTTGATGTACGCAGGGCCATAGCAGTGCATAGCTTTGTGAACGAAAGTCAGCACCTTGTAAATGATCCTCTGCGACAC